>OZ007537.1:5189002-5368279 GCA_963931895.1 Eupithecia pulchellata
GGCCGTGGTCCACGGGAACGTGCCGTTAGTGCAGACGCTACTCGCAGCGGGAGCTGATGTCAATGCGAGGGATGACGAGCATCATACTGTTGTACATTGGGCTACTGGTAAGGACTCATTTGAATCCCCGACGCAAAGAGGTGGTTTATTTTTAACCTCTAGGACCAACTCCTTCGTAGTTCCCAATATATAGCTTTAATTGGGAACTACGAAGTCTATACTAATATAGGTATATAATGTAATATATTTGTATTTTCCATTTAGTGAGGAAATTTTCTTGTGGGTGATGATTTAACACTCATTTTTCAATTTGTTTCGAGTCGTCATCGCCCACACGGTTCAAGGCAAACAACTCAAGCAAGTCCAGAATCGAATACAGACCTAATAGTAGAAGTAGGTACTACATTACGTTACCAATTTATTACCAACTTATCTACGTACATTCTATGTGAGTGCCTGAATATCATATTGCCTTAAGTAATAAACGAGAGAATATTTTTTCTTCGTTTTTTATTTCGAGGCGTTTGGACGGGTTTGACGTACTCGTATGCTATCTAAGCTTGGGGAAGTCTTGCCGAGCTGGAGGCATAATGCTCGCAAAACATATTCGAGGCTATAGACGCCGTAAAAATAATTTTAAAACAAAGAATGCTGAAATTTACCAAGCCTTGAGGTAATTTGTAGTGTTATTGCTGCTAGATTTATAGCATGCAATTGTAGCCTTATTAACGTTGCCTACACTCATTCATTACCTAAGGTAAAGCATGTAAAAACATATATTTACGAAGGTTTACGTTGTTAATATGAAACGGAAAATTGTTGCTTACTTATTAGAATACGCTTAAATAACCTACACTTATGATTATAAACCAACACCTAATTCAAAGGACGTTGATCGAACACTGGCGCGAGATTGAACTGTATTTACATTTTTTATATTTTCTAAGTTATATGAACACAGCCAAGGAATAAAACAAGCGTATAAACTAATTTACCGCAAATTCATGTTAAATTTACTTACTTAATTTCAATGGTACTTTTCTAGAATTTGATAGGAGGTTTTGAACTCAAAAACAGCATCGGCTTGTCTGTTCAAATATCAAATAGGGAATTGAATAAGAGAAAAAATATCTCGCGCCATCGAACATTTATAAAACGTTATCTAGACCGACGAGCTACGAGTTCTCTTTAATAAATGCGTTTGCAAACTTTAACGGCACGGCACTATCTGCCACGAGACCGCTGACTTGTTTGTCTTGTCTATTACAGTGAGTTATCGAAGGGGTGGCATGTCACTGTGGTGTTGCCTTCGCGGTTATCAACCCTATCAACTGCGGTCGCCTTCGAGCGCTGCTAATTGCCATCACTCAGAATGCTTGAAGCTAATGGTGATGATGGAATAATGTGTAGCCCTCGCCTTTATATTTACTCTCGTAAAGGGCCTCTGTGCTGTTGCCTACTACAGGTCCCCAAGTAAAGGGGTCCGGGTCACTATATGGCCCGAGATCATGGAACTGAGATATTTATACTTTCTGCGGATAAAAGTAACTTGGCTACGCAAGGATTTAAAAGTTCTGCCATGAATGACTTTTTTGACCGTTAATAGGTATACAAGATCGTTTAGTTAGGACTTTACCACAAGTACAAAATTACATATACGCCGCCGATACAAATTAGCCAAAATGGTTACTAAAAGTACCGTACACATTCTAATTCCTATTGTACCTAATTGTAATATTAGCACTGACATCTCGCAGAGGATTGTGCATAATCCCCTGCCTGTCTAAATTCAGAGAAGGATTTTAATATAAAACATGATTTTCGGATAAGTCGGGAAAGCCCCAATAAGGCTTACCGGACTTATTTAAAAACTATTTAACAACATGTAGAACGTGTCACCATAAACTAAAGATATCACAAAAGATAAACAGCAACAGTATTCGAGGTCACTTCAACTTCCGCTCGAGTTTCCGATGTTTTGCGATCTGCCTTCCTACCCCCACCTTGACCTTGTTCCTTCCGATGGACGTGTTATCTGCATAATTTTACTTTCAAAGAAGATCCGGTTTGCATGTGAAATGAGTTTCCGATACCAAGTAATAAACCTGCTTTTTCAACCAGACCTCAAAGTATTGTCCTCCATCTAATAGCCTTCAACTGATTCAAAACTGTTGCAATACAATTACTGAATTTTAGTAAGATTTTCCATTGTTTTTATTGCCGCAGATATTTTATAGTCTTTACATGCCAAGATTTCTAAATTTTTTAATAATCTAGCCATAACCAGTAATAATCCATCTGCTAGCAGATGCTGGATGCGACAAGCCGAAGACAGGGCGCTATTGCGCTCATTAGGAGAGGCCTGTGTCCAGCAGTGGACTAACATAGGCTGATGTGATGATGATGATGAACCAGTAATAAAATAACATACCAGCCATTAGGCAAATACAGCAAGAACTGCGGCTAACCAAATACCGCAACATAAGTCATCAAGAATTTCTGATTTCACCCCGAGGGGGTTAGGGGGTGTCCGGTATATTGTCCGGCCGTCCGGTGGTATTGAGCGGCAGCAAGGTCGTGTCCTTGAACTGACCAGAATGTCTACGACTTTACGAGCTAAATTAAAGGTCATATTGGATTGACAAGTTAATGATTAGAACAGGTCAAGTGCGCTAACCTCAGACTGATAAACGAATAGGTATCGTAAAATCCCCAGTTCAGATTCGATCATCAAGGTATGTTCCCTAAGATTTTCCTGAATCGGATTATGTAGTCCTGGCTTGCTTAAATCCTAATGGGATGATTTTCATTCGATATCAACGCACCCTATTTTGCTGTTTGTGGTACCAACCAACACTACTTTTAACAATGAAAGTTTACAAGCAATAATCAAGGGTATCTGCTTGCTAGATATTCTGCTTCTGTTATCTTACATTTCTCACACTACATTAATTATTACTATAGGTATTCTACTATTTATTTAAGTACTTATTCGTTCAATATTAATTATTTTTATTATTTAAGTGCCACCGTCTAGTGTTCGTTCCTGTCCATTCCATCCCAAGGTTGACTGGAAGAGATCACTCGATAAGGCCGCCCTTTGTACTTGCTCTACTTTAAGCATGTCTGTTTGTAATGTTCTCTTTCTATGTGTGGTATAATAAATTAATAAAGTATTATCTATCTATCTAACTAGCGGTCCATCCCGGCTTCGGACGGGTATTTGACAATAATTTAGTTTTTCATGCGGATCCCTAACTTTTTTGAAAATATTCGGTCGGGTCCAACCGCACATCTATACTAATATTATAAAGGGATTGTTTGTTTGTTTGAATTGAATAGGCTAAACTACTGGACCGATTTGAAAAGTTCAACATTAGAATCTTAAACCCTAATGAACATAGTATACTATGACCCGTACATAGCTGGATCAATATGAATATGGGGCTTAGTAACCAATAGGAAGATGTCTTTCAAAGTGTGCGGAGAAGTCGGGTCGCTACGCGCAGTGTTAGCAGCGGGCGCGGACGCCGCTACCCCGGACCAGCATGGCGGCTACCCGCTCCACTACGCTGCTCAGATGTGCGGCGCGCCTTCTTCTACTGATCATCAGGTATACAGTATCACATGCACAGTTTATTCTGTATATTAAATTATCCCGAATATATGGTATATCACATACACAGATGTTTACTATGTATATGAAGGGTTCCTGAATGTTTAGTTGATTCCATATTATCACCATTTGACTAGACAACCGGAACGTTAAAACTTATAAACGTTTTCTTTGACAAAATACTTCAGATAGAAAACTAAAACGTTCAGTAGGTTAGCATGATCATTATGGACAGATTAATTTGATTTAAATACGTTGAATTTGGAGAATACCTGAAAAACCTGAAAGACATGGTCCTGGACAACGATTAATCACGTTTTACGAATTTTTATGCTTTATTGTTAGGTAATTAAAATCACTTTGACGGCCGTAGTATCTTGTTTTTAAACTTTATAATTTTTTTATAATTTTTATACTAACCACTGGCTAATTTATTGTTCCTATTAGATACGCCAGTAAAAATAAAAGGGCATGATTGAATAAATAAGTAAAAAAACAAACGTTCTGGACACGTATTAACGATACAGAGCAGAGGAGCGGGATTCAAGGTCCTGCAGCCTTATTGTCTAACTTGAAATCCATTACCAGTGAACTTCAAACCGATTACCAGTTGTAGACCCAATCAGAATGTTGTCGGTATTGTCTAAGCCTCTAATTTATTCAACTGGTTTCTGCTATTTACACAATATGAAAGTGACAATCGAATCCAGGCGAGGTTTGAAATGACCAACTAAAACCGATTACGATTACCAGTGGAGCTAGACAATAGAGCAGCCGGTCCTCCGGGCCCCGGACAAATAAATACAAATAATAACGTTCTGGACATATTTCCTTAACGTTACAGAGTAGAGGAGCGGCACTCGAGGTCCTTCGGGCGCTGGTGCGAGAAGGCGGCGCGAGCGTGGAGGTCCGGGACGCGGACGGGCGGACGCCGCTCCTGTGGGCCGCGTCCGCCGGCTCCGCCGCCGCCGTGCTAGCGTTGCACCAGGCGGGGGCTAAGGTCGACGATGATGACAGGTACTTATCATCACTATAAGTGGGAGTTTATCTCTCCTCCGTAGACCGAGACACGTTCTCGGTGACCCCGTTGACCCAATCACCGCCGCTAACCCGAAGATGACGTCAACCAGTACCGATTCGCTTCAGCACACTACACACACGACCAAAAACCGATCCTGCCGAATGCGGGGTCGAACAATTCCCCGCTTCCGCCCATAGGTGCACTCGTGTACCTAGGCGAAACTTCCTTACCCTCTTGTAGCATCTGGCAACAGCCAAAGCCGAAGTTCGCCCCTAAGTGGCGGCTCTTGTGCGTGTTGCCCCAACCTAACTTTACCGGTGGTGAGGCGCCCGCCAAAAGCCCGGTAACGCATGGCCATCTGCGGTCAAGCATTATAGTCCTTTCGAAAAAAAAAGAAGTGTGAGTTTTAGTATAAATGATGACAGATAGATATGATGAGAAGTGCTGGTCAGAGAAGGCAGACCCAGCTGAGCGTAATAACAAAATGTTCTTTTTTATCTAATTTTAAATTGACTTGAAGCTTGATAAGATAATGTAAAAGACGCACATGTCTTCGGCAGTAGCAAGCAATTCACAACCGGATAGTTGAAAAGAAATAGATAAAGTTGTTAGTGTATAAATAAATTAATTAAAAAAAAAATCGACGACCACAGCCAGCTGATTCCCGCCTCGAGACAAATGTTTGAATACTCTGCAGAAACTTATTCCGGCCGTTTTAACGTGTTTTCTTTGTTGTGTAATAAAATATCTATCTGTGTTGAGTAATGTATCAAATATCGCTTAGCTTGGGGCTAGACGATGCTGATAAACCAGCATTTTTATTGAAATTTATATTTTCAGAGATGGTCTAACAGCATTGCACTGCGCTGCAGCCAGAGGCCACACCGAAGCCCTAGAAACGCTGGTCGGTCTGTGCGGGGCGAAGGTAGACGTAGCAGACTCGCACGGCTGCACGCCGCTACACTACGCAGCCGCGTTGGGGCACGCGGACGCGACGGCGGCGCTCTTGGACCACGGAGCCGACTCGCATAGACAAGACAGAAGAGGTCGTAGTCCAGCACACACGGCCGCCGCTAAAGGACAAATAGAAACTGTTCGAATACTCGGTGCGAAATGACACTGACTGGTTGGTTTTATAATTAAATCGAGTGCGAAAGCTAACTGTAGCTTTGTTTCAGGGGCAAGGGGAGCCAATCTTTGGCTGAGGAATTCTAAAGGTGACCTCCCGTTGCATGAAGCGGTAGCATCAGGAAGACGCGAATTAGTAAAGTGGTTATTAGATGGTAGACCTTCACAAGTAAATGCCACCAATCACGAGGGTCGGACACCGCTCCATATCGCAGCGGCCACGGACAATGCAGACCTTTGTCGATTATTACTCGATCGCGGCGCGGAAGTCAATCCGGTAGCAAGGTCTTCGAAGAATGAACCATTAACTCCGCTTGATTGTGCAACTACGCGGGGACATCGATCAACAGCTAAATACATACAGATGCACGGAGGTCTGCCGGCTTCAAAGCTGTCAAATACTCAAATTATGATCGATGGAGCTCCTATCACCTCACTTCCAACCCGTAGAGTAACAAGCACTAAAATTGATGTTCACGATAAAATAAGAATAGAAAAGAGAGAGGTAGTAGAAATTTCTAGTCCAATACACGAAAAGAGAAGAGGTAAAAATAACAGTGACCTTAGTGACTCATCTTCTGATTCTAGAAAAGGGTCGAGACGAAGATCAGACTACAAATACTCTGATAGACATCGTGAAAGGCGAAAAAAGCTTGTACGGGCACAAAAGAGTTTTAGTGATGGTTACGAGAGTGAAGTGGATGGAATGGGCAAAGAAAGTTCTCGTGAGAAAAAATATAAAAGTTCAAAGAAAAATAGATCTAGGAGTGAGCCTTCTAAACGGCACAAATCTAATGCAAAACATCAGCGTTACAGATCCGACTCAGAAAGCTACTCAGAAACAGATAGTTACTCAGAAAAAAAGAAAAGTAAAAGACATCGCAAGCGCAGCAAGCGAAAAAACTATTCAATCACAGAAAGCAGTAGTTCAGAATCAACGGAGCGACGTAGTACAAAGCGCAAGGGCAAAAAAACATCTATTCATATTGAAAACGACGAAGATAAACAAAGTGTCAATATTGTGAAATACAAAAGTGTTGAAGGCCCAGATCGTTCCGAGACTATTGAGAAACGTGTAAGTTTATCAGGTAATGCTGACCCTATGCACGTGCCTTCTTTACAAATAGACAACAAAGAAGATAACCAAACAGAAAAAAGTAGAGCCCAAAGCGAAACTGAAACGGATACACTATCAGTGAAAACTAATATGGTTGTAACTGAAGCACAAATTCACATGGAACGTCAGTCTAGTCAGCAGGGGAATTCAGAGATAACTATCACTCTTGATTCATCTAACAATGTATCAATTGAGGCAGCTAACATGAACGTCACCCAGAAAGAGATAAGCGAGGTTGCTAAGACAGACTCGGAAAAATCGATTGCTCAAGCAACTGCCGAAGATATTGAGGTAAAGGAAGCTGTTTCTGAAAAAGAACAAGCAAGCGAGCACACTGCAAGTTTGGCAAGTGCTGATAAGGAATCTTTCAAAGAGGAAAATAACTATGCAGATGGCACTAAAGCGCAAACACCGGAAGTCACAGAAGCACAAGAACCTTCATCAAAACCAGTCAGTACAGAAAAAGGAGGGGCGTCAACAGAACCCACTGAATCTAGGCCTTCCGAGCTCAGTCCATCTCCAGCAAAAACCCCAGAAAATGCATCAAAATCTCCTAGCCCAACCTTAGAGATGCCTAGAAAAAGATCGTTTCAGGTGCTTTCCGGCCCAGATGATGGATTGAGTCATGCATCCGGTGAAAATAAAACAAGTTTGGATGTCACAAGTTTAGAAAAATCTGAATCACAAGAAAAGATAAGTTCTCCTGTAGTATCATTTGCTGCTAGAGATGAAGTGTTTGAAAGCAAAGATTCGGACAAGGTATCCGATCATTTAATGGGTGAAAAAGTAACACACAGTGAAGAAGGACTTGAATCTGAAGTGCAAACTGGAGTCAACTTAGTAAAAGACAGTAGTGAGAGTCGTCACAGTTCCGAAGAGAAGAGAAAGGAATATGCAACATCCACCACTGAAAGTAGCTCCGAAAATATTCAAAAAGGTGGAACTCCAACTATTGGTAAAAATAATTCTTCGGAAGATCGAGCTGTACAACAAGTTATAATGGAAAACATCAGTGGTGAGTTCGAAGTTAATTTACCGGTCACGCCAAAGAGAACTCGAAAGACATCCTCTAACAGAGATAGTCAAGTGAGTAGTAGGAAAAGCAGCATCTTCGAAACAGAAAGTTACAAAGTACTGTCAGATATAGCAAGTGGTGAAGCTACTACCGGCATTTTGAAAAAGACAAGCAAACCGGATGATTATTCGTTAGATGACGACAAGGAAATTTCTGAAGCAGTAAAGTTGGCTAGAGATGGCAGCATTTACGGTAGAGTTCCTAGTGTTAGTGATAACGAAATATACAGTCGAAGCGAAGTTAACGGCCGAAGGAAACGATTTCGAAAAAAAGGCAGAACGAAAAGTCGAACTACTATCCGTTCTAAAAGTGAGAACTCCGAAAGAGGATATGAATCAAGCGGTTTAATGGATTCTGGATTTGAGCCTAGTCCTAGAGCAATACAGCGTCGTATAAACAGTCCTCGTCTATCTGCGTACTATCAGCAGAGAAATGCAAGCGGAAGATATTCTGGGAAATCCGATAGTAGAATTCCGGTGCGCAAGCCTGGTGACAAGTATGCTGTTAATATGAAATCGGTTACACAACGGATTCAAACCAACATGAGAAGGTAAAAAAGTCGGTCTATATGAAGTGGGCTACTGGAATATAAGGTCTCATTAAATTATTATATCTTATTAAATGTTTCAGGTATTACTGCGAGCGAAAGATATTTCAGCATCTATTAGAATTGAAGCGCCTACAAATAAGAACGAGCAAGGCGAACGAAGCCGTTTTAGTAAAAAGATCAATTGAAGAGTATAATAAATCTAGCCTGTCCAGCGTTGGCTTGGGACCCTACAACAAAACAGATTTTTCTTTTAGCAGCTTCGAAAAATTCCTATACGAGAGTTTGAGAAAGTTACAGAAAAGTGGTAAGAAGCATTTAGACAATCTGCCTGAACGGCCGATAGATTTCGAATATGGGGAAAGTGAGCTATACAAGATGAGCGCGATACCAGATAACCCCTGCCTCTGCACAAGTAAAACCCATAGATGTTTTCATGCTATCCACGCGTATACTGGCGTCCCTTGTGCAGCATACAGTAAGTATCAAAACGTTATTGCTAAATACTAGTTTATTTTTACGTTTATTGCACAAGTTTTTTATATTTCCAGTACCTCACAAATGGGACCACCACACAATGCCCAAGCCATCAACTGCAGGACCAAGTTCAAAAGCAAAGGGTTTTTTGCCGAAGATAAACTCCAAGCCCCCTTCAAGCTCGGGAAAGGCCCACGTGACGTTGGAAGTGTCTCACGGCACTGAGAAACAGCTGATAGCGTTGCCAGCAGAGAAGTTAGATAAGAACAAACGATACTACGTCACGTTTACTGTTAAAGGCTCGGAGCCAACTTCAGACAATGATAACACCTCATCGAACCCGACTACAATGAAGACGAAAAGTGGCTAATTTTGTGTATAAGTGTAGGTACATCACTGACCGGTGTGCGGTTGCTATTCGTTGGCTGTCTCTATGGTTGTTGAATGAAAAGATATTAGATTAGACTGAATGGAGCCGTCCAATACGACAAAAGATATTTTTGTATATGTAAGAATTAAAAATGTCTGGAACGTGTTAGAAGTATGTTGTAGTCTTCCCAAGAGTTACGAATTGCACAGAACGATATGAAGATAATCCAGCTGTTGTTTTCTGCACTAAATTACATAAAAGTTTAGGAATATGTATAAATTTATTAATCTAACTGTTTACTTTTCTTTTCACCTTTCCCATAATCACTGATCAATACCTTTGCAAATTACAATCATTAATTGGCTTGCGTTGCAAAGCTTGAATATTTCTAGAATAGCTTAAAATAGTCCTAAATATCCAACTATGGACGTCGTACATTAGTTTATCAGTAGAAATGAAACGTTTTCATAAAAATACTCATTTATTAACCTAAAAAATAAATAAAATAACAAACATCAGGTACCCACTAAAGCAATAAACTAGGAAAGCACTACCTTAGACACCAAGTAGAAGCGCCACGCCGGCTAGGGTCCAACGAGTCGGTTTGTCTTTGGTCTTCAGGTTGAACGTCCAAACGAATGTCGGACCGCGCATGCTGCAACAAACAATAATTTATCTTTAGCTATTATTATAAGATTCTTAGGGCAAAAGTTTCTGAAAATGTTATCTAGAATTAGGCTACGTCCACGCCGCTTCATACGCAGTACTGTAATCGCGTGCGGAAGGGTAGTTATAAACAGGTAATAAGTATGTTTGGGAAGTTGTCTATGGTCCAGAAGTTTGGAAGATAAATAGATAGATAGCTCATTTATTGCCTTGAGTACATTAAATTTCTAAGTAAACAGTGCCTTAAGGTAAGGTAAGGTAAGGTAAGTAAAGACAGACAAACAGACCAGACACGTTAGAGTAAGAAGTAGAGAAAGAGAGAGAGGGAGTGAATGAAAGCCTTCAACGAAGATGATTATTGGGAACAACTCCATCATGCGAGACTCCACGATGTAAATGTTGTTAAATGTACAATTAGTTACCGGATCTTATAGACGGGACACTCGTAGACGTTCCTCGTGTCCTGCTTGTCCTGAGTGACCGCCTTCACGAAGATGACCGGCATCATTGGGAACAACTCCATCATGCGAGACTCCACGATGTAAATGTTGTTAAATGTACAGTTAGTTACCGGATCTTATAGACGGGACACTCGTAGACGTTCCTCGTGTCCAGCTTGTCCTGAGTGACTGCCTTCACGAAGATGACCGGCATCATTGGGAACAACTCCATCATGCGAGACTCCACGATGTAAATGTTGTTAAATGTACAGTTAGTTACCGGATCTTATAGACGGGACACTCGTAGACGTTCCTCGTGTCCAGCTTGTCCTGAGTGACTGCCTTCACGAAGATGACCGGCATCATTGGGAACAACTCCATCATGCAAGACTCCACGATGTAAATGTTGTTAAATGAACAATTAGTTACCGGATCTTATAGACGGGACACTCGTAGACGTTCCTCGTGTCCTGCTTGTCCTGATTGACCGCCTTTACGAAGATGACCGGCATCATTGGGAACAACTCCATCATGCGAGACTCCACGATTTAAATGTTGTTAAAATGTACACTTAGTTACCGGATCTTATAGACGGGACACTCGTAGACGTTCCTCGTGTCCTGCTTGTCCTGAGTGACCTCCTTCACGAAGATGACCGGCATCATTGGGAACGACTCGATCATGCGAGACTCCACGATTTAAATGTTGTTAAATGTACAATTAGTTACCGGATCTTATAGACGGGACACTCGTAGACGTTCCTCGTGTCCTGCTTGTCCTGAGTGACCGCCTTCACGAAGATGACCGGCATCATTGGGAACAACTCCATCATGCGAGACTCCACGATGCCGCCGGTGGCTGTGTCCCAGCGCGCGCCTTCCATGTACAGACCGTGGATGTTTGCGCCTTCGCGGGGTGGGGCGCTGAAAATAACAAATAAACATGCAGTTATTTTATTATCATTTAATATGCGTAAGTTTGAGAGGGGCTCATCGGGAAAGGGCTCGTCCGGAAGTACTATAGGAAAAATCCTTTATTAAAAATCCCACCTGCTCGGAAAGCAGCTTAATCCTTTTCCAAACATGAGGTGTAGAAAGTACGAAATCACATCTCTGTCCTAATATAGAAATCTATTTCAGATGTTTTTTTTTTAATTTTATAAAACTATCAGATGATATTTGACGAATAAAAATGAAAAACATTAGCCAGTGTAATTATAGGACATAGAGCTACTCCTATACCTCAAGTTAACGAACGATCCTAGCTTATTTAAAACTGGTTATAAATTAATGCTTCCAACTTGCTTGAACATCCCAGCGCTGCGATGTAACTATAACTTGTAGCCGTCATAAAACTAACTTGAAATCTTGTCTAGTCTTCTTGGTGACGTCACAGTTGAGACACATCTTATCCAGCGGCCACTCGTTCTTACGCGCCGTCTGCTGCATGATCGCAGTGAGGAATGACTGCGGGTTGAAGAAACCAGCCAGCCAAACTGCGGGTGGCAGCTGAAACCAAGATAAACGGATTGTGTCCAGTCATCTTATAAGATCGTTTAGCAAATCCAGGGATGCAAGGCCGTCAAACTGCTGGTGGAAGCTGAAAGCAAAATAGTTTGTTGATGGTTGACACGTTAGGCAAATGGAGTGTGTCCAGTCATCTTATAAGATTGTTTAGCAGATGCAAGCCAGTGCTTTGCTAGGGAAAAACTAAGGCCACGGCCGCACTACAATATGGTATTGAATGGTAGGTTAACGCCACGATTAAATGGCTTTTAAAAAAATACGTGATTTTTTTAAGAGACATTGCAAGCGTGTCTGTTGGCATGGCATGTAGAGAGCAGATGACATCTGTTCTGGATTTTTACTTTGATGACCTCTAGTTTCGGATAATTATGGAAGAAATTTGATCAGCCTTGAATGAGACCAGTCAAGGTAGCTCAGTGATTACGCTAATCTATCATTACCGCGACCCACTAAACCTGCAGTGTAACCGTCTAAGGTAAGGCCCAAAGTTCCTAAGGCAATCAGAATACAATAATGACGTAATTTTTTCTAATAAAGATCTAAGCGATTTTGAAATTTTGATTGTTCATCGCTCTTGCCACTTCTAGATATTATTTCTGTAACATGCTTACCAACCATTTTTTCGATTTCGGACTGGTCTACAACTTTGCTGCAAAGTTTTTTAAAACAACCGTTTGTCGATTTTATCAACTTTTCTGATTACTGTACGATTTGCAACTAAATTATTCACAGCTACGATATAATTTGTTTATTTAAACTAATATTATAAAGAGGAAAGATTTGATTGTTTGTTTGTATGAATTGAATAGGCTCCGAAACAACTGGACCGATTTGAAAAATTCTGTCACCATTAGTTTTCGAAATTTTCCGTGATGAACATAGGCTATAGAATATTTAAAAAAAAATCGAATCCGGATGTAAATTTCAATTCTTGTGAAATACCCGTGCGAAGCCGGGGCGGACCGCTAGTTAATTACATAAATGATGTCGAAGATCATACCTGAAAGTCTCCGGTCCAGTTCTCCAGCTCAACCAGCCTCAGACAGAGGTCAGAGAACCAGGCAGCCAGTCCCAGTAGACTGGGATAGGCGAGTTTCGACCACGCTTCCGGTACGTTGTCCATGAATAGGGATTCCATCAGCTTCTCCATGTCGCTACTGATCGTCAGCTCACCCTACAACAATAATGTCAAAATCGTTATAAATGGAAGCTTGAAACGTTCTTGATTATCTCAGTGCGATGTCAGCATAACTTGCTGTTGTAAAAGAAATTATTAAAATAATTGATGTATTTTTACAAAATCATGTAATCTACATCATAAAGTTTTACATCCGCAGGCATGAGCATGATGGTAGGTGAATTATGAAAGGTTGCCTGGAAGAGATCGCTTTTAGCGATAAGGCCGCCGATTGTGCCATTTTAGATATAGTTAGTATTAAAATCGTGTAAAATTGTAGCCTTTTAACCGTATTGATGGTGCAATAAAGTGATATTCTATTCTATTTGATGAATTTAGATTAATTCTAATCCTTGCATTGTTTAAAATTTTAAACAACTGCAAGAATCATCCAAACCTTCCGCCATTAGAATGATCTAATCTACCACCATTAGATGAAAATTCTTCCAACATTAGAAAATAGTATAGATATTTTAAAAAAAGTTAGTGATCCGTATGAAAAAACAACGAGTGTGTGTAATTTTTTTAAGTACTGTTAAATACCCGTGCCATGCCGGGGCGGACCGCTAGTTAACAAATAAATACCTTGAGTCCAAGCTCAGTTTCCTTCAAAGACCGCCTGATCTCTCCCATTAGCTTGTTCATCCTCTCGGCTTCTTGGAAGGCGACGATGATGAACGGAGTCAGTTCCTCCACTTTACCCATCAGCTCAAGGAGGTTGAACGGCTCCGGAACCCGGTCCAAGATGTCGTCCAGGATCATTCGCACCTAAGGTTCAACGGTAATAACATTATTAGTACACAATTCAGGTGTTACAGAAATATCTATACTAATATTATAAAGAGGAAAGATTTGATTGTTTGTTAGTTTGAATTGAATAGGCTCCGAAACTACTGGACCAATTTAAAAAATTCTTTCACCATTAGAATCCTAAATTTTGTGGTATTGAACATTACAGTATTTACGGTTTTAGAAATTTATTTCTCAAAAGAATATAGATTCACTAATAGAGAAATACAGTACTAAACGTGCATGTACGCGACTTATTCCTAAATACAAATAATAAATTTGGTAAATGCATAGATGGTAAAATGCATGTCTTACAGTTTCTTCTTTGGTCGCTCCGCCACCTGCTTGCGCTCCCGCGTCTCGAGGTTGCATTTCAAATACCACCTAAACAGAACAAAGACGATTAGTTTAAATTATTGCCATAAATCTTCTATCTTATCTATCTATACTTATATATAAAGAGGAAAGAGTTGATTGTTTGTTTGAATTTAATAGACTCCGAAACCACTGGACCGATTTGAAAAATTCTTTCACCATTAGAATCCTTAATTTTCCGTGATCAACATAGGCTATAGAACATTTTCAAAAAAGTTAGGGTTCTGTATGAAAACTTAAATTCTGGTTAAATACCCGTGCAAAGCCGGGGCGGATCGCTAGTATAAAATAAAAGTAATAGAGCACATACCTTAAACAATCTCTCGGACACAGTGGTCAAGTAGCCAATCTCAGCGTTGGGATGCAGGCCGTACAGATAGGGCGTCTCGTCCGGCAGAAAGTCGTCTATGTACGTGTGGTATGTGACGTAGTCAGAGTTCGGAGGTGATATGAAGCCTGGCGCCAGGTGACACTCGCCGTCCACCTGCGTTAGGAAATAAATAAATATTGCTCGACAATCCACACAGCATCACCTAGCCCCAAGCTAAGCAGAGCTTGTGTTGTGGGTACTAGATGACTGATATACATAAAACAATAAATTAAATAGATAGATATTTTTTATTATACATAGAAAACGACCAGAAAACCCTGAACAAATATCTGCAGATCGTACAAATATTTGTCCCGAGGCGGGAATCGAACCCGCAACCTCCTGCGTCGCAGGCGGACTTTCGCCCACCGCGTCACCGAGGTCGTCGTCGTTAGTAACCTCATATTATACATCACTCACATCACATCACATCAGCAGCCTATAAGCCTTTATATGTATAGTCCACTGCTGGACATGGGCCTCGTTTATTTTCACAAGGTTGCTTCGAGCACTTAGCTTTAATGTTCGCCGGAGTTACATCTTTATTCCATATTTTGGAGAAAATCCCTCCAAACCTTAGTTGACTAATTTTTCCAGAAGGTCTTCTACATTCCAAGTGAACTAAATCTATTTTTACCCTCGTGTAATACAATTTTAGAGATACTCGCTAAAATCGTCTCGACTCTTCTGCTTGACTAGCCCGGGATTTAGCATCAGCACATTAGCAAATAAATCTACTTTTTTGATGAACAAACAATTTTTAGTTAAAGATATCAAGCCGTTAGTACGTCTTCTTACCAATTCAGGCTGCATATACTCCAGAAGGAACGTTCTACACAGCCTCCTGTCCCAGTCGTCCGTGATGTGCCCTCCATACATGATCTCCCCAAAGAGATATCTTAAATCCTCCCAGGGGACGCGAGGATTCGCCTCTAGGTAGTTGAACAGTACATACACACAGATGGTGAGATCTCCGAAGTTAAACGGATAGGATCTGTAAATAAAATTGAAAGTAATAATACCATTGAAATATTTATTCTTTGTGATTGTGGTTATACATGAGATATTAAATATTTGCTCTACACAATTTACTCTTTCGAGCGCATAAAGAGTTTATATATAATAACACGATTTTAAATAGCATGCAGTAATAAATTATTAGGTACTTTTTTACATTAATTTAGAGATACTTTGATATTTTTTTTTTGCATTTTTCATATTTAGATTTAATTAATCATACAATAATTAAACTAAACAAAACAGTTTACATTTTTGTTTAGTTTAGTCATAATAATTAGATGTCACAGTAATAAACATAACAATCAATACCCAATAATCATAATATTTCAATATACATAAAATTTAATTAATATCTGTCAAAAATTATTTCAGGTTATAATAAAAAAATTCTAAAAGTCAATAATTAAGAATTTTGCTTTTCTAAATCTTTAACATGGGTTATAATAATAATAAAATATACCCCACAGCCGAAATCGGACTCCAAGATCCGGTCTGTCACAGACAGTGTCTTTTTGTCAGAGGACCCCTTGTATGCGGCAAGGAATCCTATGACAAAAACACCCTGTCCATTAATTTACCTATTTTGCGGTAAACTTATTGCTAGCGCATTTTGCCGCAGACGAGGGGTATACATACGTGTCATGTGGCATCCCAAACTAGAGGCCGACCCATCTTCCAAGGAATCAGAGGGATACCGTTAGGCCTTTTATCATCATCACGCATAAGGCCACGTGGTTCGAGGGTAGCTGGTACACTGACGCTGGTAAAAGCCCGAAGGATAACGCCATTAACTGAGTATAACCTACTAAGGTACCATCTTCTAAGGATTCAGAGTGATACCATTAGGCCTTTTATTGTCATCACGCATAAGGCTACGTGGTTCGAGGGTAGCTGCTACACTGACGCTGGTAAGAAGGATGACGCCATTAACTGAGTATAACCTACTAAGGTACCATCTTCTAAGGATTCAGAGTGATACCATTAGGCCTTTTATTGTCATCACGCATAAGGCCACGTGGTTCGAGGGTAGCTGCTACACTGACGCTGGTAATAGACCGAAGGATGACGCCATTAACTGAGTATAACCTAATAAGGTACCATCTTCTAAGGATTCAGAGTGATACCATTAGGCCTTTTATTGTCATCACGCATAAGGCCACGTGGTTCGAGGGTAGCTGCTACACTGACGCTGGTAATAGACCGAAGGATGACGCTATTAACTGAGTATAACCTAATAAGGTACCATCTTCCAAGGATTCAGAGTGATACCATTAGGCCTTTTATTGTCATCACGCATAAGGCCACGTGGTTCGAGGGTAGCTGCTACACTGACGCTGGTAATAGACCGAAGGATAACGCCATTAACTGAGTATAACCTAATAAGGTACCATCTTCTAAGGATTCAGAGTGATACCATTAGGCCTTTTATTGTCATCACGCATAAGGCCACGTGGTTCGAGGGTAGCTGCTACACTGACGCTGGTAATAGACCGAAGGATGACGCCATTAACTGAGTATAACCTAATAAGGTACCATCTTCTAAGGATTCAGAGTGATACCATTAGGCCTTTTATTGTCATCACGCATAAGGCCACGTGGTTCGAGGGTAGCTGCTACACTGACGCTGGTAATAGACCGAAGGATGACGCTATTAACTGAGTATAACCTAATAAGGTACCATCTTCCAAGGATTCAGAGTGATACCATTAGGCCTTTTATTGTCATCACGCATAAGGCCACGTGGTTCGAGGGTAGCTGCTACACTGACGCTGGTAATAGACCGAAGGATGACGCCATTAACTGAGTATAACCTAATAAGGTACCATCTTCTAAGGATTCAGAGTGATACCATTAGGCCTTTTATTGTCATCACGCATAAGGCCACGTGGTTCGAGGGTAGCTGCTACACTGACGCTGGTAATAGACCGAAAGATAACGCCATTAACTGAGTATAACCTACTAAGGTACCATCTTCTAAGGATTCAGAGTGATACCATTAGGCCTTTTATTGTCATCACGCATAAGGCTACGTGGTTCGAGGGTAGCTGCTACACTGACGCTGGTAAGAAGGATGACGCCATTAACTGAGTATAACCTACTAAGGTACCATCTTCCAAGGATTCAGAGTGATACCATTAGGCCTTTTATTGTCATCGCATCACGCATATGGCTACGTGGTTCGAGGGTAGCTGCTACACTAATGCTGGTAAAAGCCCGACGGATGATGTTATTGATGGAGTATAATCTACTAAGTACCTATTTCTTCCAACATACCTGTTCCATCCCTGCGGTCCAAATTTACGTCTCTCCGCGACCACGGCGTGGAAGTAACATAGCGCGAACAGAACCGATTTGAATTCAGCTTCCTTGCTGCACATTTCTAGGGTCTCTTGGTTGAAGTTGTCGAGTGACTGAAACAAAATATAGGGTCGTGTGTTGATTGTATTATCCTATACTTTTAGGATCCTATACCTTTAAGGAGTCTGGGGCCTACGCTCATCTATACTGATATTATAAAGAGGAAAGATTTGATTGTGTGATAAATTATTGGTATTCAACATTAGAATCCTACAGTATCCCTGATGAACATCTATTCTAATATTGGAAACGCGAAAGTTTGTAAGTATGGATGTTTGTTACTCTTTCACGCAAAAACTACTAAACGATTCTTTTAAATGAAACTTGGTACACTGATAGTCTATAACCTGGAACATAATAACATATGGGCCACTTTTTTACCGAAAATCCCACGGGATCGGGAGTTTCGCAGATGAAACCGCGGGTTCCCAGCTAGTAGTATAGAACATTTTCAAAAAAGTTAGGGATTTGTATGAAAACTTCAATAAACGTAACCTAATGTATGTAAAAGTTTATTATTTTTGAAATTTTGTGCTGCAATACATGCGCGGAGCCAGGGGACGGGGGACGGGGAAGTTCATACTCTAATAATTATAAATAAGAAAGTAATTATTTATTCATGACTAAAACGCAGAACGGACCTCAACAAAATTTTGCAAGATGATATAGATATTCAATCATTTTACGCTTTTGATTACGCAGCAAAAAGATATTTTTTCCTACTCAACATTTTTGGAGCGTTGTGGAAATAATTAATTCCGTAATATTATTACCTAAAAAATCTTGGAGCGCAGTGGAATCAATGTATGAACTTTGCAACGTTGAGAATAATGGGTTTTGGATCGCTGTGGAACTACCCACCTTGTGCAGGTTAGCCCACATTCCGCTGGGCGGTTCGTTGGTGATCTTAATGGCAGATTCCAGGATGCCCTGCGGAATTATGTGGTAGGCTGGATCCGCCGCCGGCTCTGCACTCAAGAATAACCTGTAAATAAAATAAAATTATTATTTGTTATACAAGGCTGCAAAGTTGGTTTTTGGTATTGAACATATTAAAGAATAATTATCGGGTATTTATCGCGGACCTTTTGTTTTTATTTTCCCCTAATAAATACCCGATAATTATTCTTTAATATGTCAACAAATCGTGAAAGTTTAAAAAGTTTTGGTATTGAATCCTGATCGTAGCGAGAGTTGACCATTGAGGTACGAGATGCAAAATACTTTGCGAACGTTGTAAGAAACGGCGTGCTGGGGTTATTAAATCCTCTTTGGTAGGTCTCTTTTAACATTCTTGGCATACCAATATTGACATAAGAGACAACATTGACACTAGCGAAATAAATGTGGAATTGCTGATCCTGCGACGCCACTATTTTAATTCTATTAATGTACCTGTAACTTGGTTCCGGACTTTCAAAGGTTTCCTCCATTTTCTTTTCCAACGTAGGAAGCCACTTCGCTACCAAGTGAACGTTCTGCAGAATGGCCCAGTGTCCGTTTTCTGAGGCGATACCCATGGCAGCCTCAGCCACTACCTCCTGCCCCTGGCCTAAGGACACTATGTGGAAATTCTTCTTGTCGGTCGACATGCCTAGCTTTCGACCAATAACTTCTAAATCCTGAAATAAATCATTATAATGTTTACGTACTAAAATATAATAACAGAAAAGGCCTTACAGAAATTTTATACATAATATTAACTATGATCTATCAATATTATTGACCTGTTTTGTAAGGGGTTGGTGCTCGAGGTAGATTAATAAAACCTGTGTTACAAGTTACCAACTGCGCAGGTTTAAATAACTAAGAATAAAAATAACTTATTGATAATACAAAGCATAGAATAACCGATATAGTTAAGGTATATAGTACCAACAAGTAAACCAGGAGTAAGATATTATAATATTATATGAGGAATATCTATTGTAATGAGAGACTTGAATATTTGAGAGGTAGGACCGGAAGGCACCTGTCTCTAGAAAGTCAGGGCACTCCATGTCTAAGTCTAGTGATGAAAACTAACATTATGTACATTTGAAATTTATTAATACAGAACATTACAATCAAGGAATAAAACTAAATTAGAACTATAGTAGTAATAATAAGGAATGCCCCAAGCTAAGCAGAGCTTATGTTGTGGGTATCGTACAAACATACAAACGTACAAACATTTGTTCCGAGTCGACGTACAACCTCCTCTGTCGCAGAAGACCTTCGCCCACCACGCCACCCGTGGTCGTCGGAACAGTTGAAACAGTTGAGCTAACCTACAGCAGATACTTGAAAACAAAGTAAAGGTACACTACAAGTACAACTAGGTATACTACAAGTTTTCGAATGAAACCAAGCATGGTCTGCCGTCAATAAATAGCTCAAATAATAAAGGACTACATAACTCAAATTTTTACTATTACCTCTAATGTCTATTATTGATTATTGACTTAATTTACAATATTTACAGTAGGAAAGAACAAACCTACTTCTATTCTAATTATTCTAAATGACTAATCTAATTCGATAGCACTCGCTGTCCTTTTCATTTAGATCGTTTTGAAAGAGACAGCAACTACTTTAGTGCAGTCAAATCCACAGACACAGGAACAATCCTGACAGAGCGGTATTCGCTATTTAGAGCTAAAGCTAAAATTTTGCTTTTTCGCACGTCATACCACCAGGCATTTTGTATCCGCACCTTTTCACGCTCGGGTAGCGAACACTACGTGTGAATAGGCCTTTAGTACAGTAAATGCAATAAAATATCGACCCTATTACGACGTTCTAAGTGTACCTTTAGAGGGTCCACACCGGGCGACAGGATAAAGAACATGGCCGTGGTAGAGTTACTCTCTTCGAAAGAAACTTGCAGGGGCGGGGTTCGGGCTTCCACGTACTTTGTACCGAGATTTTCCTCGCAAAATGCACTATGAAACATTAGTAGTAAGATTCAATGTTCATGCACCATTCTACATGAAAACTTTACCTGCTTGCAAATCCTAATCTAATTCTACGAAAGTAACAATAGAAGTACAGGCTAGGTTTGAAATGCCAAACTGAAGCCGATTACGATTGCCAGTTGAGTTAGACAGTAGACCCGCTGGTCGGTAGATTACATTCTAAGATATAGAGGTACTAGGCAAGTTTGAGTAAAGGGTTAAAGTAGCTAGATAATACATACAGCGAGGCATAGGACATGCGATCGGCTCGCAGCGCGCGCATGATGCAAAGCCGCTGCAGCGATGTCTTGTTCTTCCAGTCGCCAGGCAGCTTGTCTCGCTCGGGCGCCTCGCCGTCCGTGTATTTCTGCCATCTGGTAAAACATTGATCATCATCACCAGCCTATAATAGCCCACTGGTGGACATAGGCCTCCCCTAATGAGCCCCCTCTGTCCCCTAATGGTCTGTGTCTCCCTTTTAAATTACATTTACTTAATGCTAGTTGCTGAACCCTTGATCAGATCAAGTATGTAGTGGTAGATATGACCGTTGGAACAAACCCCTTGCGAAATTCTGACTTAAATGTTGAATGAATTTTGAAGAAAAATTTGTTGATCAATCAGTCAAATCATTTATTATAATGAAACCTTATCGTTGTTGGCCTAAATGTTCATATTTCAAATGCAAAACATGGGCCAATCAAATGATAAGCGTTCGAGTAGTCGACTGTGTGATGATAACCATTATTTGTTTTTAATAGACTTCAAAAGAGGCCCTCATATCGGCTTTACTCTTTTTTAAACCACATATTAAGTAACTTGACTAAATACTTAATACGTATATATAGATATCCCCACGGGCACTTAGTTGATCAAACGTGCCATATAGGTAGTAATTATTTGATCCGTTTTCACTTGTTGATCCGGGTAGTATTTGTTGATCCATTGCCACATCCCCGTCAACACGTGGCTCCAAACGGAGCCAACAGTGTCACCATCAGTAATAATAATAATTACGTGGTTTTTATACAAATCCACCTTTTTGGCATTTTAGCACTAGTTGATCCGATTCAAATGAGCCAATCAGAGTCCATCGAGCTCCGCCATTGGTTGCTTGTCCATTTAGCCTTTCGTTTGATATAAATCTAACATTTGAATTGTTCTAATCTATCAGTTTCAATCTCTGCAGATTTTATAATACATCTCTATCAGATTTGATTATAGCAGGTTTGTTTGATAGATTTCAAGCTGAAATACAAAAGGGCGGATTTAATAATTAATCTTTAAAAAAAAATTATTTTTAATTATTATTAAATTTAAAATTTTAAGTTTAAATTTCAAGAGTGTTCAACAATGTACCGACATTTTTTTATGTTTTGTGTTCTTAGTCGCGTTCTAGAATACCTTTTGGAAGCATAGGGGGTGATCCTTTTTTTAAACCGCGACAGCTAGGTACATTTATTGAATGAATGAATGAATGAATGAATGAATGAATACTTTATTGTAATTTTTCCTATAAATAAACAGTTACATAATCTTATATCTAAATTATTATTGAGTAGGTAATAAATAAATACTCCCACATCATCGACGACTGATGTGACGTGAGGGGCTACGAAGGTCAGGTTGTGGGTTCGATTCTGGCTTTGGGATAAATGATTGTACGATCTGCAAATATTTGCTCCGGACGTTCTGAGTATTTTCTATTCATAGAAAATATATCTATGTAATTTATTTCACTAAGTATGTCAGTCATCTATTACCTAAAACAAGAGCTCTGCTTAGCTTGGGGCTAGATAATGCTGCGTGGTTTGTCCTGCATTATTTATTTATTATCTTGCACACTTTTATTATACCTACACCCACTGGAATTGTTCTTCCCGTGGGTGTCGTATGAGGCGACTAAGGGACACACACCAGGGGGCGGACAGGAGCGCCCTCTACAGAACAAGTAAACTGAACTGCAATCCCCAACCCGCATGTCCAGCGTGGGGATTATGGACACTATCCCTCTAATGATCTGGCCGCCTCGCTATTCCTGACTATGGTGGCGGTCACGGTAAAGGCGGGGCACGGGCTACCTTAGGATACCATACACTCAAATTGACCCCACCCATTGGCCATCTTCTCAACTTTCGCGAGGTACAATATCTATGGTGGCATAGGTTTCACCGTCAATAAGGCCCTCTCTTACAAACAACGTAGAATAAATTTTCAGTGTGTCGACCAGGGTAGCGTACCTGATCCTTAGGCTGTCTAAGCGCTAAAGTATGAAGGTAATTCAGGTTTACGCACTGACCTCGGCACACTCGGATGAAGAAGTAGAGGATTTGTACGAAGACATATCCAAAGCCTTACATCTCACCTCTAAGGCTCACTTCAACAATATTATTGGGGACTTTATCAGCAAGGAACCCAGACTGGCAACGAATCCCGAATAGGCCCGCATGGTTTCGGAGTTTTCGGAGTTCAAAATTACAACCCGAACCCAATCCAAATCTTGTCGGGCACCGAGAAGTTCCAAACTTCTCGAGGATGGATTCGCTACCTTTTAATCCACTGATAACGCCGAAGAGACCCTACACAATCTAGTCGAAACGTTGGAGGGACGAATGCTTCAGGTTTTGTAAAAAGAGAGTCTCATCCAAGAGTTTGGGCTTCTTACCAAGTGGTTAGAAGCCCAAACCCAGTTAGGCTGATGACAAAAAGACGGGAAACCACCCAAGCGACTTCGTCAGAGAGGTCAGACCTAAACAAGCGAATTGCGAGATGATACGGCGCGACCTTCAGAGCTGTAATACAGACTCGCCACTTTACGTGGTAGCTCAGAGGCAGCTTTAGAATGTAAAAATAAAGAAATACCCTGTGAGGACAGAATAACATCAGAGCTTTTGAGAACTGGAGGAGACCTTGTTATACAGGAGCTACAGAAACTCTTCAAAACAGTCCTTAACAGTGGAAGGCCTGCAAAGGCGTGAAGAAAAGAAGAATAAAGAAGGGAGATAAAACCCTCCTCAAAAATTACAGATCCATCTCACTCCTTATCAACATCTATTCGCTGTTCTAACGAGTGATCTCGAACCGTCTCTCCAGGAGACTCGACGAGTTCCTGTTACCGGAACAGGCTGGGTTCCGCGGAAAATATTGTTAGTACCACAGATCACATTCACACAGTGAGGCAGATTATACAGAAGTCTGAAGTATAATCAGCCCCTGTGTCTGGCTTTTGTGGAGCTGAACAGCACAGGCTGGACAGTCTAGCTTCAGCCTCCCGATGTATCGGCATGAATCATGATCAATGACCACATTGATCCAGGATCGGTGGTCGTACATGGCCACCTTCTCGAAATTATTTCTGAGTAAACTCCTTGGGCAGATTTTGCAGTTAAGTGAAAACAATTTCGAAAAGGAAGCCAAGAGGATGATCCAGCTGGGCTGGGCAGATTTCGGAATCCATACAACAATTATTGAAAACGTCCTACCAGTCCTGACATACGGAGCTGAGTGGACACGTGGACACTTACGATAGGGCTACCAGTTTAATGTCGCTCAGTGAGCTATAGAAAGAGCTATCTATCCTTAGAGTTTTTCTGAAAGATAGAATTAACCTAGTAAGTAAACTCTCTCTCTTAACACTCGACTCGGTAAACGTAGTGTAGGATACTCTACGGCCAGGTGGGGTGACAATCTGTAAAAGACTGCTGGCAGATGCTGGATGCAACCAGCTGAAGACAGGGCAATATATGGCGCTCATTAGTGGAGGCCTATGAGTAATAGGGGCTGATGAAGGTGATACAGTAAAAATATTAATTTAATACACGATATAAATTTAATTTAATAAAATAGTTTAATTTAATAATTTTTAATAAAGGAGACTTTTGTTAAGTTTCAAACTACGTTTAGTTGGTGTTATTTTCTGCTGATGGTTTGGGTTTTGCTATCTGTTAAAGGCTGTTTTTTTTATAAAATATTAATTTATAACAAAACTCTAAGTGACTTCTAAAAATTTTCTATAAAATAATTCAAACAGATTGTCAAAAATTTTCTTTCAAAAAGGCTTACTATAAAATATCAGATTATCTAGATGTTAAAAAAGTTTGATGAGTTTTGCTCCAACTTCAAAACTAACAAGGTAAAGGTTTCTTGTTCGCTTCTTAACTTTACCTTTAAAAGATTGAAGTGAACCTTTAATCAAAGTAAGTGATCTCTTTATTTCCCAGTATGATTTTTATGTAATTTGTATTTTCTGATGTGTCTAAGAGTCCTGTAAGGTCTAAAGGAAATAAAGCACTTTGATTTTAATCTTGTAAGTATTTATTTGCATCCATGTTCTACTATGAGGTACTACTGGTTCCATTCGCGTTTGGTGCCCCGTCCCCCGCGCCCTTCACATTGTCAAGGATGCAGCAATGTATGAAACACTGCACATTATTAATATACGGAGTCAACAAATACTGAATTAAATTTCCTACGCCACATTATATACAGTTTCGTTTTGTCGGATCAAATAAAGCTCTAATTTTGATAATATAAATGGTTCAGATCAACATAAGACATTGGATTTGGTATATAAAACGGAGCCAACAAGTGTTTAAGCGATCTATGCAACCGGAGTCGAGTAATATGGGGGAAAAGGTGGACTCAGTAATGCATGGGAGTCAGGCTGGATCAACTTAGTGCCCAAGTTGGTATTTATATATATATATATACATATAATATATATATAAATACCAACTTGGGCACTTAGTTGATCCAGCCTGACGCCCATGCATTACTGAGTCCACCTTTTCCCCCATATTACTCGACTCCGGTTGCATAGATCTTGCCCGGAGTGGCAACGGCGCAATTTTTAGCGCGACGTTGCCAAACGTATTCATCGAAAAAGTGATCTACTTGACATTTTTATCGTTACGATCTTGAACTTAATCGACTCCGTAACGGCCAAAATTCTGAAACGCTTAATCACTTGTTGGCTCCATTTTATATACCAAATCTAAAGTCGTATGTTGATCTGATCCATTTATACTAACAAAATGAGAGCTTTATTTGATCCGACAAAACGAAACTGTATATTATGTGACGTAGGTAATTATTTCGAATACAGTTCAGTATTTGTTGGCTCCGTATATTAATATGTGCAGTGCTTCATACATTGCTGCATCCTTGACAATGTGAAGGGCGCGGGGGACAGGGCACCGAACGCGAAAGTAACCAGTACTTCATAGAAGACCGTGGATGCAAATAAATACTTACATTAAGGCTCCGGGTACGGATGAAGTTCCTCAACCTTTTTTGGAAATAATTGTTTAATTCACAAATAATAGGAAAACGTATGTATAATTTCAATTCAGTGAAGTGTTTAAAAAAAAATGCTGTAGGAACCTAGATAAATACTATTCTAATACAAATAATATCAGATCACGGTGAAAATATCCTCAAATTACAAATTATTTTGGTATTATACTCGTTAGGGAAATTCATCTGTGCCCGTAGCCTTAACAAGATTTATAAATAAAGAATTAACAGATAGAAAAACCAACAGCAGAATATACCACCAATTAAACGTAGTTTAAAATTTACTGAAAAAGTCCTTTTTCATTTAATTAATTAGGTTATTAATTTTTTTAAACTACATTATTTATTAAAAGAATTAACAGATAGAAAAACTAACAGCAGAAAATACCACTAACTAAACGTAGTTTAAAATTTACCAAAAAACTTCTTTTTTATTTACCTTATTTATTATTTTATAAAAAAAAGTAACTACATTATTCATTAAATGGCAAAAAAGCCTTTTAAACACTAACTTAATTAGAGCTAGTATTTACAATTGAGCTAACCACAGACTGTTGGAAACAAACTACAGGTGGCTCAACTGATCCATATCAATACCACTTGTAAGTGTGCATAAGATGCTGGCTGCATTGCATCGCTGTAATAATATTTTTTTGACTGTGTAATAATATTTTTTGACTGTATCATCGTCATCAGCCCATATTGGATAGGCCTCTCCTAATGAGCGCCATAGCAATCTGTCTTCAGCTTGTTGCATCCAGCATCTGCCAACAGTCTTTCGTAGATCGTCATCCCACCTAGCCGGTGGGCGTCTAACTCCGTAGTACATGACTGGTAGTCGGAGATAGGTTTTCAATCATTGCGGTATGCATTCCAAATGCTGCCCAGCCTAGCTGGATCATTCTCTTGGTTTCCTTCTCGAAATTGATTTTACTCAACTGCAAAATTTGCCCAAGGTGAGTACACGTACTCAGAAACTATTTCGATAAGGTGGCCATGTACGACCACTGGTCCTGGATCACTGTGGCCATTAATCATAACTTTGGTTTTATCTGAGTTAGACTGTCCAGCATCCGGTTCAGCTCCTCTCGCTCGCCATTAAGTAGTCTTAATGACATAGGTGTTATCAGCAAATCGCAGGTTTGAGATGTAGTCGCCGTTTATGTAAATGAAAAATATGTTTAGGATGCTAGTCTCGAAATGTGCGGGATCTCTCCAGTCCAGCATCTTAAACATATCTCCCAACACGCTAATGAACACGTTGGTCACTTTGGTGGTGTAGGTTTCCTCGTCAATAAGGCCGACTCTAACAACGTACTCTAGTAACATTCTACGTTGAAAGTAGAAGTAGAAGTAGAAGTTGTAGAAGATATCTTCAGTGCGTTGACCAGGGTAGCGTATCAGACTCTTCGGATAAATCACACCACCAAGGCTCATATCAACCTTGTTATAGAGGACTTTAACGGCAATGTGGGAACCCAGACAGGCAACGAATCCCGCATAGGCTCGCATGGTTTTGGAGTTCGACATCACAGTAAGCAAATTCTTGCCAACTTTCTGGAGAAAGAGTGAGAGTGTTCTCAATGAACTCATTCTTTAAGAAGCATCCCTAAAGAAAGTAAACATGGCAGAGCCCCGATACTGTGACAAAATGAGGTCGATTTTATCATGACCGATAGCAAGTTCACATTTTAAGAAGTCTCAGTGACCAACAGGTTAAAAACCCGATTTGAGCACCTACTCCTCCGAGGCTCTCTGAATATCAATTTGAAGCTTGAAAGAAACCGTCTAATGAATTTCGTCCACTCACTGATGTAACCCAATCCAAATCATGGCGGGCACCAAGATGTTCCAGACTCGGGGATAGATTCGCTACCTTGGAACCCCCTGATGACGCCGATGAAACCCTACACAATCTGGTCGAAACGCATAAGGTTTTGTAAAAAGAAACGTACTGATAAGAAGCCCATGCTCTGTGCAATCTGCCTCACTGTGTGAATGTGATCAATAGTACCATATCATCCGCGGAACCCAGCCTGTTCCGGTGGCTGGAACTCTTCGAGTCTCCTAGGGAGACGGTTCGAGATCACTCGTTAGAACAGCGAATAGATGTAGATAAGGAGTGAGGTGGATCTGTAATTTTTTAGGAGGGTTTTATCTCCCTTCTTTCTTCTTCTTTCCTTCACGTCATTGGAGTTCTCCCAACATAAGGACTGTTTTGAAGAGAATCTGTAGCTCCTGTATAACAAGGTCTCCTCCAGTTCTCAAAAGCTCTGATGTTATTCTGATCTCACAGTTTGGTTTCCCGTCTTTTTGTCAACAGCCTAACTGGGTTTGGGCTTCTAACCACTTGTTAAGAAGCCCAAACTCTTGAATGAAACTCTCTTTTTACAAAACCTGAAGCATTCGTCCCTCTAACGCTCCGACTAGATTGTGTAGGGTCTCGTCGGCATCATCAGTGGATTCCAAGGTAGCGTATCTATCCTCGAGAAGTCTGGAACTTCTCGGTGCCCGCCATGATTTGGATTGGGTTCGGTCGAAGCGTCGATGGGCTTTATCAGACGGTTTCAAGTAGATACTCAGAGAGAGTCAGTGCTCAGATCCAGTAGATCCTAATCCTGAGATTGCAGTTCAGTTTACTTGTTCTGTAGAGGGCGCTGCTGCCCACCCACTTGTGTGTCTTAGTCATAAATAAATAACGCAGGACAAACCACACAGCATCATCAGCCCCAAGCTAAGCAGAGCTCTTAATCAAATACATAGATAAATATTTTCTATGTATAGAAAATACCCAGAACGCCCGGAGCAAATATTTGCAGATCCTGCAAACGTTTGTCCTAAGGCCGGAATCGAACCCGTAACCTGACCTTCGTAGCCCCTCACGCCACATCAGTCGTCGATGACGTGGGAGTATTTATCTAGTACCTACTCAATAACTGTACCTAACTGTCGAGGCTTAAAAAAAAGGATCGTCCCTATGATTCCCAAAAGTATTATAGAAGGCGACTAAGAACACAAAACCTTAAACATAAAAAAGTTATACATCGTTGAACACTCTTTGAAATTAACTTATAATATTTTTTTAAATCACAGCTTAATTCCACCCTTTAGTTGTTCAGCTTCAAATCTATCAAACAAACCTGCTATAAAAAAATCTGATAGAGATGTTTTATAAAATTTGCAGAGATTGAAACTTATAGATAACAATTCAAATGTAGATTTATATCAAACGAAGACTCAGAGGGCAAGCAACCAATGGCAGAGCTTGGTGGGCTCTGATTGGCTCATTTGAATCGGATCAACTTGTGCTAAAATGCCAAAAAGGTGGATTTGTATAAAAACCACGTAATTATTATTATTACTGATGGTGACACTGTTGGCTCCGTTTGGAGCCACGTATTAACGGTGAAGTGGCAATGGATCAACAAATACTAACCGGATCAACAAGTGAAAACGGATCAAATAATTACTACCTATATGGCACGTTTGATCAACTAAGTGCCCGTGGGGATATCTATATATATATATACGTATTATATAATATATACATATAATGTAATAATTATATTATATATCTAAATTTATATTATACAATATATGAGTATATTATATGAGTAATAAATAATAATGAAGGCGGACGAACACCATAAAATAATGATAGTCGAGCCTAAATTAGTATTCCTGGCATTTTTAAAATCAAAGTTATTCAAGGCTTCTACAAAACACTAAAGAAAAACTACTATTACAGAAATACATATTTTAATAAGAGATTGAATAAAATACCCACCTTTTGTTAGCTCCTTCAATATCTTTGTCCAGGTTTTCAAAAGCGTCCATCTTAGAGAGCGCAATAATACCGCCCCAGGAGTTGTGGGACAGCCACGGGAATGGAGAGTTCTCCGGCGCCACGGCGTACTTCAGGAGGAAGTCCAGCTCTTGCGGGTCTACCTTACCTTCGCCTTGTAGGATCTATTACAACAACAACAACAACATCAGCCTATATCAGTCCACGGCTGGACATAGGTCTCCCCTAATGCGCGCCAGGTGGCGTTATTTCATCTGGGGGTTATTGCCCATAATCCCCACGCTGGGCATGCGGGTTGGGGATCGCAGTTCGGTGGAGTTGTTCTGCAGAGGGCGCTGCTGCCCGCCCCCCGGTGTGTATCCCTTAGTCGCCTCTTACGACATCCACGGGAAGAGTGGGAGTGGTGAAATTCTAGCCGGCACCACACGGCCATTTTATGCCGGCACCACACGGCCACACAGGATCTATTAATATTATGTTTATTCAATACTCATTACACTAATCAATAACAAGATTCGTCAAGTGCGAGTTTAAGTCGCACGCCGAGGGTTTTGAACAGACAACAGGACCTTTATTCTCTATGAAATAGGAAATTCCTTGCCTAAACCGTGTGACGTCACAATGTATTCTAAATACGATTTTGTTCGATTCCACGCCGCTGTCATATCTGTGAAACGCGTTAGAATTGGCAATAGTGAATAAAGACCCAGGTCATCATAAAGGTCGTATTACAGTTACCTGCAAAGTGACAAGGAACAAGAACACAATCTTGTCCCTCTCAAACAGCCCGCGGCAAGTGTACACGTATACACAGTACGTGATGCTATCCAACAGATTCAAGACGCGCTTGTCCAATTCTGGCGCGGGGACTGCCTTCGTGAGGGAGTCCTTGAAGACGACACTGTACGCCTTCAGAGAGAACTGGTACATCGGGTTTATTCTGTTGATGTCGTTCATTATAAAGTAGAGCAATGATGCTCTGGCGGCTGCGGGTCTGGAAGAAATCGAGAAGTGGATAAATAAGAAGAATTATGGTGGGGCAATAGAACTAACTTCTAGCGGATATCTCACTATGTCGGCTAGTGTACGTATCCTCTGTGTACATATTTATTTAGAATAGAAATATGTATTATCATAAGAGTGTTAAATTCTTCTATACTAATATTATATAGAGCAGTGTTTTTCAAACTGTGGTTCGCGACCCTTAGTTTGTTATTCCCTTAGCTTACTCAGGGGGTCGCCGGCAAAAGGAAAAAGGAAGAATCAAATCTTTCCCCTATAATATAGAGGAAAGATTTGATTCTTTGATGAACATAGGTGGAATATTTTGCAAAAAAGTTAGGGTTCCGTATGAAAAATTCAATTTTTGTTAAATACCCGAAGCCGGGCGGACCGCAAGTAAAGTTTAAAGCCGCTGCAAAATATGGAAATACCTGTATTTTTCTCTGGCTTCATCAATTTTAACAGAAGTAATTTTGCCCTCTTCCACCTTAACTTCGATATCCCCTGCAGTTTTCTTGGTAGTCTCCAAATTGATGACTAGTGCGGAATCACTCAGGATGTCGGGGCCAGCCGACGACAGCCGCTTCAGAAGATCGTCTTCTAGGGTTTTAAGTGTAATTTTGAAGTCATTCTGTTGCTTGGTGAGGCCGGCCCGCAAGGCTTCTAAGTCTGGTCTCTCGGCTTTCACTACTTCGCCTAGCAGCTGTTCTTCGAGACTGGAATAAGTTTAAATAAGTTTAATGTTAAAATTTTATGAGCGCTTTAATATTGTCGCGATAAATACTGCCATCTATGGCGCTTATTAGGGGAGGCTTTTGTCCTGCAGTGGACTATTATAGGCTGATGTTGTTGTGATATAGTTATCAAAGTGACGTAACGCAACATACCCATCTTTAGTGACAGTGAAGTTGATGAGCGTGCACTGTGCCTGCATTTCCGGCTGGTAGTGAGGATTCGCGAGCTTTGTCTGCAGAAGGAGCCGGAACTCCGGGTGGTAGTCTATTTCTCTGTCGCCGATCTAAAAACGTTATTTAAATATTACATATTTATGGTTATTCTGTGATTTTTATTTTACAGCCGTCGCACCCGGCTTTTTAGAAAACAAACAAAACAGAAATTTTACACACAAATACACATTGGGTAGGGTTACTGAAGTTTTCATGTGGATCCTCTCTCTAACCAAAAATTCATGCATTACCCCTGATGAACATTGGTTATAGAATTATTTAAAAAAAGTTAGGGTTCAATGAAAGCTTCAATAAACAATGTGATGAGCACTCGCCCGAGGAGCGGCTCCAGCACCGCATCAACCGTCTCCCCGATATTAAAGTAACTGGCTACCAACCTTCAAGACCGAAGAGGCTCTTAAGAAAATGGAAGTACGAATGCTCACCTTGAGCACTCTCCCCTTGCGGATGAGCACTCGCCCGAGGAGCGGCTCCAGCACCGCATCAACGTTCTCCCCGATGTTCTCTAGCATCACGATGTTCCCGTTGCTGACCGCGCGCTCGATCTGATCCAGATAGTTCCTTTGCGTGAGGCGAATCACCACAAGCGAGTCGCCGTACCTTGATTTTATCCATTTTATGCCTTGGCTGCAGAGGAAAGATTGTTTAGTTTTCGTGGTGCTATTTTCATTGGCATCAAAATCCATGGCAATGTCTGCTCTGCGCGCTAGCACAATTCCGAACCACTTTCATAGCAGCTTTGTTTTGCAGTCTGTCTGTATACGTGTATGAAAAGCTCAGCTAAACGATGCTTTTAATCTGCAACCCGCACACCTGAGCCTTTAATATTTAGGTATGCCTAAATATTAAACGCACAGGCTATATCATATTTTAACAAAAATACATTGAATCAAAAATCAAAATATGTAACAGAAGTTGATTACAAAACAGTGTGTGATTTAATTTACAAATCCTGATATTATTTTAGTCGAAACTACTTCCCGTTCGTCCCCAGTGGGGACAAAACGTATAACGTGGAATAACCCAATATTGCCTCTAGCTATAAACGATCAATGAGAGATAATGCTTTCCCCAAACATCGTCTTGTTACTGAGACCTTTAGTAGGTACCTTTACTACTTAGGCATAAAGGTCATAAACTCACAGTTGCGGGTCGATCATGAGCGGCCACCTAGCGGAGTTGGTGAGGATAGTTGCGTTCTCCGAGCTCATAGAATCAGTGGGTAGACCTTCGTTGTTCCAGCAAGCTATCTGAGCGTCGTCGGTCAACATGGACAGCGGTTGTAAATCCTCGGTTACATGGATTTTCGGCTGTAAACACATTGATCTTATGAATAACGCGGCGAATGACCGAAATAATACTAAATAATTTTACAATATTATAAGCTATTTCAGGGGTTAACGTTAAGGAGTTGCCAAAGTTTTACGGCGTTATCCAGAGAGAAACAAGATACATCAAGTGCGAGTATAACTCGTGCGCCTAGGATTTCCAATTGTTGTCGATTATGTATACAAATACCAGTTATTATGTAATTGGGTAAAATGTTGGAGTCGTATCAGTGTACTTCAAAAAGTATGAAACTTCGACAATTTTCAAGAACTGTTTTGAAATGTCCAAATCAATGCATTAGATCATTTTTAAACTTTTATTTTTACAGACTATATATCTATCCTGTAATATCACGATAGATCTCTAAAAACGCTTATTCATTTTACATGGATCGCTCTGCATGCTTCGGATTCTGAAAATTATAAATTATTTTTTTAAATCTGTACAGACGCACGAAAAATTTTCGTATTTTAATTCCAAATTAATAGCCATGGAATTTCCGTGATATTATGACCACAAGGGTTTCAAACTGATCTCGAAACTAACAACAGGAAACAGAAAACGCCTTTGGCCTTACACGGCTGTTGGCCCTACATTTGTACTACACGGCACCAATACGGTAATAAAATACACCATAACTGCCCGTTCACACATGTCTCCGTTTTACTGTTCCGTTTTATCGTGTACGTATTTTGTTCGTCGATCTGTATACAGAATACTGTGCCATGTGTGAAGTCGCTCATACAACCACATACGCCATCGACGAAAAAACTACGTACACGATAAAACGGAGACATGTGTGAACCGGCTGTAAGATTGCTGTAGGAAGAATAACACTTAATTGGCTAACTCACATCAGTTTTGTTAAGCGTCGGCACCCAATCGTCGTTCATCAGCCCCAACCGGTACTTTCTTGTGAAGCATCCCACGTACGATATAAAGGCCGTGACTAGGAGCACATCACCCGGCAACATTATACCGGATTCCTTCAATCTCACCACTGTTGCTGACCATCTGCAGACATAATTAACGAAAAGAATGAAGTACAGAATAGTGACGTGTGACGGAGTCCAGAGGACGAAGATTTCTATAGGCTTGACAAAAAACTAAATATTATGATTCTCGTGTTCAATTCGTGAAATGTACTGGGGTCTTATTCACTATGGCCAGTCATGTGGTCATCAGCCGTGTGGTCCCGGCATAGAATTTCACCACCCCAACTCTTCCCGTGGGTGTCGTAAGAGGCGACTAAGGGAAACACACCGAGGGGTGGGTAGCAGCGCCCTCTGCAGAACAACTCCACCGTACTTCGATCGCCAACCCGCATGCCCAGCGTGGGGATTATGGGCAGTAACCCCCAAATGATCAATAATGCCATCTATGGCGCTCATTGGGGAAGGCCTAGAGGCAGCAGTGGACTACTATAGGTTGATGATGATGTGATTTAGTCATGTGCGATATTACGGTACCGTATGCTAGACGACTCGCACTTGGTCGCTTTACTTTGTTTTCATAAAAAAATAAAAACAAAATAAAGCTAGGCATGCGACCCATCTGTCACCTGATTTTCTCCGAAGCAAGTCCATTAACCAGTCTGTTTGCTAAGTCGATAGTCGCGTTGGTGGCGTCGGCCTCAGCCTGGCATTTAATCTTCTCATTCACGGCTTCTTGGAAAGCTGTCATCAGTACACCCAATTTTTCTTCTAATTCCTATAACATAGTACTTATAGTTATTATTTATATGGTTATTTACTTATATCAAGGCCATTAAGGCCGTGTGGTGCCGGCATAGAATTTCACCACCCCAACTCTTCCCGTGGGTGTCGTAAGAGGCGACTAAGGGAGACACACCGGGGGGCGGGCAGCAGCGCCCTCTGCAGAACAACTCCACCGAACTGCGATCCCAACCAGCATGCCCGGCGTGGGGATTATGGGCAATAACCCCCAAATGATAATGCCATCTAGCGCTCATTAGGGGATGCCTATGTCCAGCAGTGGACTATTATAGGCTGGTGATGTTGATGTTACTTATACAGGGTGGAATTTTGTAATGCCACCTGGAGGGAAAGTACTCTTAATACTGTAGTTAGAAAATTGTACTCAAAGAAAACATTCCTTTAATTTTTAAAAGAAAGAAAACTGCATTCAAAGATTTTCGAAAATTCGCATGCCACACCCGGGAATCGAACCGACTAAAATCTGTAAAAATTACACCCTGTACTTTTATTGCATAGATCGTTAGGGTCAATAATAAAGATGAAATCTTTCTAACAAACTTAATAAATTAAATGAAAGGAAAACCATGAAATCTTAAATTATTTAAATTATTTACAACAAAAAGTCAACTAACTAATTAGTTGCTCGAAATGGGCTCCATTTTCTTGGATACACAAATTTATTCTTCTAACGAATTCATTTCTAGTAACTTTTAATAACGTGTTGTGGTGAATATTATAAATCGTATTCTGAACTTCAACTCTCAACTCGTCCACATTCGCATAAGATTTCATGTAAATTAGACTTTTTACATATCCCCACAAAAAAAAATCTAAAGGGGTGAGATCTGGTGATCTCGCAGGCCATCTGATTGTGCCGTTGGTACCAATCCAGGTATTAAAATGGTTATTAATGTAGGCAGTAGTGATTCTGCTGTTATGGGCTGGAGCACCATCTTGCTGTAGAATTATTTGGTTTCGCTCTGCCTCGGGGAAACCATTTAACTCATTTCTTAAGAGATCTAGTATTTCAAGATACTTGACAGTGTTTAAATGACCTTCGTACACGTGGACTAACACAACCATATTTCTCATAATTCCGCACCAAACGTTGAAAGAAAACCTTACTTGACTGTTAGTTTCATCGACACGAACAGGATTCACTCGAGACCAATAGTGGTTATTGCGGCGATTAGGAGTCTGCATTAGGTACAAACACGTGCAAATTTCAATCGTCTTATCTAAATATTAATTCGTCATTTTTAATGGATAAATGACGTCAATGATAATTATTAATTACTGACACAAGTAAACAGATGGATCTTTAAGTTAAAGGGCTTAACTTGACCCATTCAATTTATAATTTAAGATTTCATGGTTTTCCTTTCATTTAATTTATTAAGTTTGTTAGAGAGATTTCATCCTTATTATTGACCCTAACGATCTATGCAATTAAAGTACAGGGTGTAATTTTTACAGATTTTAGTCGGTTCGATTCCCGGGTGTGGCAAGCGAATTTTCGAAAATCTTTGAATGCAATTTTCTTTCTTTTCAAAATTAAAGGAATGTTTTCTTTGAGTACAATTTTCTATCAACAGTATTAAGAGTACTTTCCCTCCAGGTGGCATTACAAAATTCCACCCTGTATAGTCAGCCTCTTTGGTCACAGAAGTTAGCAAATTATGAATGTGCCTGTACGGTATCTTTATCTGGGTGTTCACTGTTCAGTATAGTATGTAATGTACTGCATCAAATGTGACAGACTAAGAACGAGTTCTATTCCATTGTCAATAAGATATATTATTTATTTTTCATTACGAACTGGTAATACTATATTATATGACGTCTTATCCTCTCTTATCCTTTGATAAAATACGAATGGGTATGTTGCCGCAGCGAAACTTTAGCCGATTGATTTGCTGCTGCTTTACTACTGCTGCAGACATATTTAATAGACGTCTGTTTTCACATTGCTTGCTGACCAATTCAATCATTTTGCAGCTACAAAATCAATTTTTCAGTTGAAAACTTCTCTTATTTACGACTTTTTGGGCATGCTAAATGCTCTTGAAATACTATAAAAAGAAATATAATTTTCAGTGATCGATGCCATAATTGTTCTAGTAAACTTACATCAAAACCAAGCCCGAACAAAATATTTGCAATAAAATTGATAAATGATAAATATATGAAATTTATGTAACTCTATAATATTTGTTGAACACAACGCCATATGTCTCTCGCTGCGGCACCACATACATACCTAAGGTTAGAGTACAAAATAAGGCTTGGCTTTCTTTCCCTTCATTTTACAATATTTATAGTTTTAACTAGGTGGTAATGTATCCAAGGGCGTCGCCAAAACATGGCCCGGGGGGGGGGGTTCAATTTTTGTGACATTTTCAGACGTATGCTAAAAGTTTAGAAGAGTATGCTATATATATCTAAAGGAATAACAGCAAACAGAGCAATTCAATTACGGCAAAACAAGAAAATAGGTACTTAATCCATCCATATGATTTACGAAATTAAAAGTGAACTACCTTCCTAGATGGAGTCGGGCGTAAATGAATGAAAGCTTACTTATTCCAAATGATAGTGAATTTATTCCAGTTTTGTCGAGCGGGATTTATCGGCAAAGCAAGACAATAGCAGGACTTTGGTTGCTTTGCAGTTGGCTAGGTACATTTTTAAACATCTAGGGCGCCCTCTTGGCGACGCCTTTGAATGTATCAAACATATGTCTTCAGTTAATCTATGTAGGTCTAATCTGCCGGTCTGGCTTACAGCTTTAGGAGAGCATAACATAATTAAGTCTGTGGAATCTCTAAAAAGGTCTGCCATGATCTGACTTACAGCATTAGGTACCTCCCTAACTAACATACATTAAGTGAGTGTACACATATTGAAGTGTGTGGAATCAGTAACAAGCTCTGTGTGATAGTAAATCATCATACATACATGAATCTGACTGGTAAGGAAGTCCAGTTTATCCCTAGCAGCCTGCAGCTCCGCATTCGCGGCGTTGAGCGCGCGCCGTTTCGGCTCGACCACGACGTACACGTCGTAGAACTTGACGATGTTGACCACCCAGGAGCACAGTCCCGCCGCGGCCGCCGACTTGGACATTATGTTCTCTGGGTTGAAGTCCGGGTTCTTCGTGTACGGTAACACAGCCTGGAATAAAACATAAATTTATTTATCAATGCTTTTCTCGGACATTTGGAATCAACGTTCAAATTATAGATTTAAATAATTTTATTTCATTTAGTTACATAACAAAATAAGCCCATAAATAATATAGTATATTTTTTTTACCATTTATCTACAGATAATATAGCTCCGTTAAAGTCCCAGCCTATAACAGTCCACCGCTGGACATAGGTAGTTACCTTAATGAGCGCCACAGATGGAATTATTTATCATTTGGTTAAAGTTAAAGTACTTAATTATTATCAAATAAGAAACAAGAAACTATTCATTTTCCCTTCACTTAATTTTTGTTCTACTAGTGGAAGCAGTAACTAATATCCAGTATATTGTACAAGCTATTGGAGCTCATGATCACACTCTAATATAAAAGATTAATAGTACTGTAGTCTCCAAGTTCATATGCCTTTGGATGACTGACGGCTGCACGGATCCTAATGTTATTTGCCAAGGACATTCTATCCTGGGGATGAATATAGGCTTTTTATCCAGGATACGCGGGGGATGTCATACGCAGAAGCTCGTATTTTATATCTCTGGTGTAGTAGTATTATTATTACTTATTACATAATATCCAATAGGCATAGGCAGTTGACCTTTTATTATATATATATAAAAAGTGTCACAATTCATCCATAGACAGCATACTTGGATAAGATAAAATTAAATAATGATGATGGGTGTTCATACCTTGATAACATCCGGGTGTATATTTTCTTTGTCGTAGTAAATCAGGTCATTGAGGAACTGATCTACTTTGCCCATCATTATCTGAAATTATAATACGTATCCTGAATGTACACACTCATTACATCTTAAGGGGATCCCTAAGTTCAGCAAAGGATTAGCATGGCGTGATAAGAACCTTTTTGGCTGAAATAAAAAAAATATGGCAAGCCTTTTGCAGTATCTGCACTTTTTAGTTATAAATTTTAAAATTATGTGACTTCTTCAAAATGTTTTTTTAATATCATTTTAACTAACGATCTCATAGTAATTCTTATCATGAAATAAATTAAACTATAAAATAACCACCTGCTCGAAAAATGGCTAATTCCTTTTCCAAACGTGAAGTAGAAAGGCCGTGATTGCAAGCGTACTAAAATACGTTACACAAATTTTTATGTAACTTTTTTATGACGCATTTAGCGGGAGAGAAAAGTGTATGGAAGTCCATTTCTAACGTGTAATTTTTAGAAATAAAGCACTATGTATCAAGGTAGAAAGAGCGATTAGACAGTATACTTTGTCTCAAATGAACGCGTTAGAAATCGGGCACTTTCTAGCCTCTATGAACAATGTAGGTACTATTGAATGAATGAATGAACACTTTATTGACATTTCCTATTAATAAACAGTTACATAATCTTATATCTAAATTAAATTAAAAAAAACGTACAATAGGCGGCGTAATTTCTTGAAGCAATTTCTTCCAATTTCTTGTAATTGATTTGAATGTATAACAGTACGTACTTTGCTCGCCTTCCACGACCTATCCTTAGGAATCTTCCCCTTCTTAGCAAACAGCACGAGCACAGCTGCGCAGACGCCGACCACCGCGTCCGGCGGAGAGCCGAACGCTTTCAGCTCAGTCAGGTTGTTCTTATTTAGCGTATTTAAAGCCTCCTGGGCCGCCATCAGAGCAGGCTCCGCTTTAGCCAAGTCATCGGCGCAAATCTTGGCCTTTATTGTGACATCTTCTTCGATCACTTTGACTTTCTTTTCCTCCTCAGCAGCTGTAATGGAATATTATAAGTTAATTGTCACATTTTAGACTACAAAGTTGTCAGTCTCGCGAAAACCCCTTGACCGATCCAGATCATAAAGTTAGCAGCACATTTCATTGAACATTCTGTACACCTGTAAAATTTTATGCAAATCGGATCAACGGAGGTAACCCAAGGTTCAATACTCAATCATTGCTTGCATGCTAGGTCATAATAATCCATATAGACAATTAATTTCACTAGAGACCCTGCCGAGCAAACGATATGTATGGAGTGAGAAGAGGACGTCAATGTTACCAAAATAGTGTTTTTTTTTTTAATTTCTTATTTTTATTAAGATTTTCGTCATAAGCTTTTGTGGTCGATAAAAACTCGATAAAAAGGTTTATAATCATTTTGCTGATAAGGATTACGTTAGAAGTTTTGAAACTAACCGAATGCCTTTTCTTTGGATACTTTCTCGCTTTCAGCGCCGACCACATCAATGAGCGCCTCAGCATTTTTGTTCTTCTCCTTTAATATGATTTCTTGCTCTGCTAGAGTTACCTAAAAATATAATTTCATAAGTTAACTCCATCCTTTTGTATTTATTTTTTCGAATCGACTATAATGCTGTTGACCGCAGATGGCCATGACAGCGTTACCGGACTTTAGGTACCTAACTCCATCATCATTATCCGCCAGATTTATCTACTGCGTGTAGGCCTCCTGAAGTTTGAGCCCTCGGTCGTGTGATAGCCGCACAAAACTTATATTTTTTTATACCTAGTAAATTTCAGTTCGGAGAATTAGGAAAAACTTGTAAAATGCGAGTTTGTCACAAGACATTAACAAAACACAAATTACTGCACTGTACTACAACTGACAACTTATAAAAGTATAATAAAAATATCTATGTACCTACTCGTATATTATTATGTATATCAGTTATCAAGTACCCATAACGAGCTCTGCTTAGCTTGGGGCTAGGTGATGCTGTTTGGATTGTCTAGCATTATTTATATTACCTTCAAAACAGCGACATCAGCGGCGCAAGAAGCCAACTTCTCCAATCCATTTTCGAGCCTCAATATCATCATTTTGAGATTGCTCGTCTTGTTGTTCAACAGTTTGCTGTACAAAGCGATCTGTTCGAGAAACGTCTTCGGGGTTGTGTAGTTGTACCGCCTTTCGTTTTGGAAGTACACCGATGACATTTGGTTGACGCTTTCATGGACGTGCGACATGAAGTTACCCACAGGATCTACTAATTCCGGCTAAAATTAAAACGGTATTTAAAGGATGAGCTCTGTGACACTGGGGTCCACTTGCAACGTATGTAGCAGGTTCGATTCTCAGTGCGTATGTAAGATTATATTTGTTCCGGGAGTATGATTTTATTTATTTACAGATGTGTAGTGTGTAAAAGCCCTGGCGCTCGTATAACCCCTGATGAAAGATATACGAGCGCCTCCGTATATCCGTATATGTAGCTCCTCCGAGTATAGCTATTACAAATCGCAGTGTGAAAATGCTATTTATAAAGATTTTAAAAATAAAACAGTATAGCTATTACTAATCGCAGTGTGGAAATGCTATTTGAATAAGATATTAAAAATAAAATAGTATATCCCTACCGGCAAAGATTCCACCTCAGCCAGGAACCGCTTGGAGACGGATCGCAGCGCCTCTGTCGGCCACTCGTGGAACCAGTTGATGGCGGTGCAGTTGACGAGCGAGGGGAACTTACGCGCACGCACGCGCAGAGTAGCGCCCACGGGAGAGAAACATAACACCACCTGTATACATCAACAGTGTTTACGCTGTTGAAGATAATCTTGTCTATACTAATATTATAAAGAGGAAAGATTTGATTGTTTGTTTGAATTGAATAGGCTGCGATACTACGGGACCGATTTGAAATATTCTTTCACTATTAGAATCCTAAATTTTCCCTGATGAACATTACTATAGAATATTCTCAAAAAAGTTAGGGATCCGCAAAAAAAAAAATTTTGTTAAAATTTGGTGCGAAGCCGGGGCGGACCGCTAGTCGATAATAAATAAATGTGCTGCAAAGTTGTTGGCCTTTTAAATTTTTGGCCTTTAAAAAACACCTTTAAAATATTTATAAATATTAAATATATTTGTATTTACAAATAAGTCTCGGAGAAGTTACCTTTAGCATTGTTCGTACACGATTGATAAAGAATCTCCAGCAGTTTTCACGTGTATCGGGCACACCGGATGCTTTTGTCTAAAAACAATCAATCAGTTAAGTATCGTTTGATGCTAGAATACATATAATTATTCCATTGGAAACCGATGCGAATAAAGCCGTCTAAGTATGCTGTTCCTTTCTAAGTTACTGAAATCTCTATCGAAAATATACTACAAATGCGATCATCACAACTTAAGGATTACAATGAAAATTTACAAGGGTATAGAAGGTATAAATGAAAAAAAAATTTAAAGAGCTATTTTCGGGTATTTCACATCGCCCTCGCAGCATTTACAGAATTAAATCTGAAATCTCACCTCGGCTCTGACTGCATTAATAATATTCTCAGTTTCATCATCAGCAAATAGATCTGGTATTTCCCCGGAAGCCAGTAGATCGTTGATGAGGACCAAGAACCGTTCCTCCGCCACTTGAGCGTCCGTCATTAGGAACACATTGCCTATATTCTTCACTCCAGCTTTCATGTACAAGCCAGCTGTTCAAACGATACGTTGATTAATTGCTATACCGTGTTTCGTAAACTCATACCTTATAACTCACGCTGGGCATGCATACCAGTGAAATAAATAATAAATAATGCCGGAAAATCCACACAGCATCATATAGCCCCAAATTAAGCAGAGCTTGTGTTATGGCTACTAGATGACTGATATACATACATAATAGGTACAATATTATTACATAGATAGATATTTTTTTATTATATATATAGAAAACGATCAGAACACCCCGAACAAATATCTGCAGATCGTAAAAATATTTGTCCCGAGGCGGGAATCGAACCCGCAACCTTCTGCGTCGCTGGCGGACCTTCGCCCACTGCGCCATAGAGGTCTTCAAGTCAATTGTTCTTGCTTGCTTTGATCAATAAAATATTAAGAATTTTACACGGAAACGTTATAATAGCATATCGTACAAAGTTCGGTGTAAAACAGTATCCTCTATGGAAATAAATTCTTCTCGAAATGCATTAATAAGGTGACTTTAGGTACGGTATGTTATTAGTGCGATTAGCCAGTTTAGCGATAGTTTGGAAAGTATGTCTTGTACAAGGCGACTAGTAATCGCCGTTGCAAAAATTTCGCTAGGTGTCATAAGGTCAGACAATTTTGTCCCTTACCTAGATTCAACGTATATCTTGCACAAGGCGACTAGTAATTGCCGTAGAAAAAAGTTGGCTAGGGCTCATAAGGTCAGAAATTTTTGTCCCTTACGTATATCTTGCACAAGGCGACTAGTAATCGCCTTAGAAAAAATTTGGCTAGGGGTCATACGGTAACGGTGGGCTTGCCGGCCATGTATATGTGAGGAAAAGGGGACGCCTGTCGGGCCGCGGAAGGTTTATTATGTTCCCGTGGTTCGGCAAATAATGGCGAGAGAGGGTCACCGGAGAGGTTTTAGTGGGTATTACGTCCTTATCAGGACGTCGAGTCCCACATAATTCTGGTCCACCCCAGACCAGTTTATTCGTAAATGAATTTCCTCGCCGACAAAGAAAAAAAAAAGGCGTCATACGGTCAGAAAAATTTGTCCCTTACCTAGATCAACTTTCAAGTCGTTCATACTGTATCCCTTCCTCAGTTGCATCTGGAATACCTCCAGGGATGAGATGAAGGCGCTGAGCCTCGACAAAGACTGTTTTCCAGAACCTCCCACGCCGATCAGTAGTGCGTTCCCTCTCGGCGCTTCTAGGATGCGATTTATCCTATTAAAACAGGATTGTTGGAATGTTAAGTCTGTGATGTTGGTCCAAATTTTTTGAGCAGAGTTTTTTATATTATTTATTACATATTGATCACCATTAAGTCTACTACTATTACTTTATTGTTTAAACTTTGTTTAGACTAATAGGTGTAAGTATTATTAGCCAAGAATATATACGAATATATGCCAAGAATTATGTTGTTGGTACCAATTGCTGAAATCGATAAATGTACTGTCATTACTCATTATGCTTTAGATGTTATGCAATTAATGCAATATTCACAAGTTAATAATCTGAGAGCAATATGACGTCACAAAGGCGTCTTGTCTCGATACTACCCGTCAAGCTCAAGTCTAAAAGCAGAGAATTTACCTGCAAATATGATACATAGCATCTTCAAACAGCACAAGGTTCATTGTCGCCACGAGGTCATTGTACCCGGACAGAGATTCGTCTAGTAGTTTCTTGATCTGCGGCCAGTCGCGGATCGGGAAGTACTTTGGATCGCCGATGCCTTCCGCAAAGTGACAGTAGATGAGTGGCTTCTCGAATACAACATTTTCATCGTACTCCTATTGACAAATTAATTAGCTTATTTTCAAAATATTAAAACGTATTCTGGGCATGGTGAATTCTTCAAAATTTTGAAATGCCACAAAATTTGCTATGAACAAACCTTAACAAGTATGAATGGGAATTTTCTAGACCTCGTGATATGTAAAAGTCAATAGTCATACCGTTATTTACCGTGAGGTTTCTAATCTTAAATATGGCTATTTTTCAGGTATGATTCGTTTAGAAGGTGTTCAACCAAGTCACCAAACAAACTTTCGACAAGTGCGAGTCAACATCAACATCATCAACATCACCAGCCTATAATAGTCCACTGCTGGACATAGGCCTCCCCTAATGAGCGCCATAGATGGCATCATTATTTGGGGGTTATTGCCCATAATCCCCACGCTGGGCATGCGGGTTGGGGATCGCAGTTCGGTGTAGTTGTTCTGCAGAAGGCGCTGCTGCCCGCCCCCCGCTGTGTTTCCCTTAGTCGCCTCTTACGGCACCCACGGGAAGAGTTGGGGTGGTGAAATTCTATGCCGGCACCACACGGCATAAGTGCGAGTACAATGGTACAAACATCGCAAGACTTCTTGATAGTGTCAGCAATGAGTTTCTGGAAGCACTCGTTGTCGGTCGCGTCTACCATCTTGTCTGAGTAGACGCGCGTCGCCTCGTGGTACCAGAGCCTAATTAGCTCGGATTGTATCTTTATCGCATCGCCAGTCGTGAATAATATGCCCTGGAACAATTTTTATCATCTATATTTCTTGTTTACTCTTCTTTCAATAATAAGACTTTTAAAAAGTGTACCTACATAATTACTATTAACTAGCTGTTGCTTGCGACTACGTCCGCGTATCCCTGTACTATACTATACCGCGGGAACATGACACCGGGATAAAAAGATAAATTTCCAAATATCATTATGTCCGTGTCCAGCTTGGTCCCAGTACTAAGCTGCAATTTTCTGCCAAATCGGTTCAGCCGTTCTTGAGTTATATGTATATAGTGAACTAACCAGACTTTCTATACTAATATTATAAAAAGGAAAGATTTGATTGTTGGAATTGAATAGGCTCCAAAATTACTGGACCGATTTGAAAAATTCTTCCACCATTAGTATCCAAAATTTTCCGTGAAGAACAGAAGCTGTAAAATATTTTCGAAAAAATTAGGGTTCCGTATGAAAATTGAATTTTTTGTTAAATACCCGTGCGAAGCCGGGGCGGACCGCTTGTCTTTTTATAGATAAGGAAATGACGCATTCTTGATTAATTGCTTCACTGACTGAGTGATATTATGGGCGCCTGCTACGCAGCAGTTTGCGGGTTATATTCTCGCCTTAGAACACATGTTTGTACTACCTGCAGATGTTTATTCTGGTTATTTCCTATATATGATAAACAAGATCTAGTGACAAGCACGCCGAGGGCTTAACAAAAAACTTCTTATAAACCAAAAAACCATTCTACATATCGAATCTCCTATACCCCTAGGGCATCCTGTTTCTAACCTATACCTGGAATATATTAGACAAATCCCTGAGGTTAAATATAGTGGAACTTGATGGCAGTGGGCAGGGCAGGAATGTCGAGGACAGTTTGCTGTGGAGAGCAAGCGCGCACAACACAAGCGTTTCCGCGTAGCGCTGCACCGTCACGCTAAACTTGTTCAAAGGATTTGATTCCAACCTATACCTACCTGGAATATATTAGACAAATCCCTGAGGTTAAATATATAGTGGAACTTGATGGCAGTCGGCAGGAATGTCGAGGACAGTTTACTGTGGAGAGAAAGCGCGCACAACACAAGCGTTTCCGCGTAGCGCTGCACCGACACGTTAAACTTGTTCAAAGGATTTGCCATATGCTGGGTGAGAATATTCTTGTAGATGTGGTAGCATGCTTCGTGAGCTGGGAAACTGGAATTAAATGTTATAATTAATTAATAAAATTTATTTTACTTATTGGAAGCAGATACATCAAACAGATACTCCGTTATATTGTAGTGCGGTAGGGAGGAGCGAGCGGAGACATCGGGAATAGATAGTCAAACGTCCGTATTGAGTGGCACTCGTTTATTGTCTGCTTAGTATTACCACATATTCAAATTAATAAAAAAATTAATTAATTAATATTCATATTCACACCACTAAAGATATATTTTTTCAGCGAAGGGGTCACAAAACTAAATTAATATTGGTGGAAAATGTTGTATGACACTCGTATCATCGAAGCAAACCGCAGAAGTTCGATTGGCTACGACTACTTTCATTCATCATTGATTTCTTTCACATCCATTTATGAAACCCAATTTGCATCTTTTTTTCTACGCGTATGGAATAAAACGATTAAAAGTTTTTGTTCTAGTTTTCAGTCGTTACCTTGCCACTAGCAGTTTCCATACATAAATGTCTGTTTACATAAAAAAAATATCTAAATAATAAAAATAATAATAATTTAAATATATAAAAAATAATAGGTAGCATTTTAGAAACAAGAATTTTTACATACTTTGAGTCAGATCTTTTTCGTCATGACATGACAACGGATTTCAATGTAAATCGTTATAGGTTAAAACTTAACCTTTACTTTACAAAGTTACATGCATGGTATATCAGAAATAATAATAATATAGAAAAAAAAATATTTCAAATAAATTTACGGATTTTAAATGTAACTTGTTAAGGGTTAAGGGGCCGCGGGTTCGAGTCCCGCTGAAATAGAAAATTTTAGGGATAAATATTTAATTTCCTATAATGCATGTAGTTTTGCTATTTTGTCTGCTCGGAATAACTATGTAAAGTTAGGTAAGTTCAACTGTTTAACTTCGTATAGGACGAAACTTACCTAACTTTACATAGTTATTCCGAGCAGACAAAATAGCAAAACTACATGCATTATAGGAAATTAAATATTTATCCCTAAAATTTTCTATTTCAGCGGGACTCGAACCCGCGGCCCCTTAACCCGGGAGTGTGCTGAGCACTACACCACGAAAGCCAGTATCCGACTAGTCGATTTTGGGACTACGGACTATAGCGCCGTTAGCTCCACCTACAGGGGAAACATTGAAGTTTATCCAAATGTTTGGGATAAATATTTTATTTCCTAGAGAACGAGTGCGAGGGCGAGGGCTTACGCACTCATCATCATCATCATCACCAGCCTATAATAGTCCACTGCTGGACATAGGCCTTCCCTAATGAGCGCCATAGATGGCATCATTTACGCACTATAATAACAAAAATCTTACATGCATTAATTATAATAATAATAATGCTGGACAATCCACACAGCATCATCTAGCCCCAAGCTAAGCAGAGCTTGTGTTATGGGTACTAGATGACTGATATACATAATACAATATTTGCATTGCCACTTACCTGACAGCGAACGTGCAGAAATGCCTCTGCAGTCGAGAATCGATAGTGAATGAACCAGCGGTTGGGTTCATGCACGCTACGTACATGCAGTTTGATATTTCTTTCAGAGTAAGTTTCTGTCGGTCGTACCTGAAATCCAAAAATTGAAATAATATCTATTTCTCGTTTTTTGAACACAACAAATTCACAACGCCTCAAGCGTTTGGAATGTGGTGGAAAGAAAAATGTTATGAACATTTTGGAATATAATGAGGTGCTGGATGACCTCTCTCTGGACCGCGTTTCATTGTCCATATTTTTAATCCATAGCCTTTGCCGCAAATTTTTTGTAATTTATTTTTTTCGTAACTTTTTGATATCTTTGCTGAAATGCGTGTCTGGCTATAGTTATTTTGGCTTAATTGAGCATGAAAAGCGAAAATAATTTCCACATCTACGTTACATTTGCAACAAATATACCTACAGCTGGATAGATACTCGAATTTTCGACCACTGCAGTAGCCCCTGACAACTGTATGAAATTTGACTTGTCTAAGTGCTTATTTTGTAAGCCTAAAGAAATGAAGTTATTGAATCTGAATCTGAACTCACCAATGTCTATAGTCCATAAACTGTCGTATAAGCGTGTGCGGCTGTACAGTGCCGTAGGTATCCACTTCCGGCATATTGAGATCGTCCACGAAATATATCATGAACTTGCCACCGGGCGGCCCGAAGTTATGTCCGGATTTCTTCTCCAGAGGCTTTTCAAGGACTCTCTGCATCATTTCTAGAAAATAAGTTGATTATTATTGTTTGGAAAATCATTTTGGTTTCCCCCTTTTTGGGCTCAGTGTTGATATGTCTTTGGTGTCGATATCGCCACAATGACCAATTCCTTTAATCATGCTTTGGGTTTAAAATTTGTTAATCGGATATTATCTATTAAAGCCCGGAATATCTCATGTTACTATGATGATATGATATGATCATATTACTTTAAGTTAAGATTATCTAATTAAGTAGTATGTACCATCTACAGTTTTTGACATTTAATTTTTTTATTGTTTTAAGTTTTACCCGAAGTAGTATAGAAGTTGAACGGCACATTAGTAATCGCATAGGTCTCAGGCAGACTGTTAAGTTTGTCCGCAACGCTGACAGTCTTCCCGCTGCCAGCGCTCCCGACTAACATCACCGGCTTCTGTTTAGCTATCAGAAGGTCCATGAAGAAACGGATGCGGGTGGTTTCCGATGTGGATACGAGGCAGGACTGAAAAGTATATGACGGACGGGTTTGAGGTAACGGTGAGGAGTTAAAAAGTAAAAAGTATTCCTAGTAAATCGGCGACATAGACATAATTAAGAGCAAAGATTCAATAATATAAATTAACTATTTTACGGAAGACGAACTAACAACTACCAAGTCCAAACATTGAACTCTCTGCCTTTTACTCTTAAAAAAGAACCAAATCATAAAAAAATACATAACTTTGTACTTTAATAAAGTTAACAAATGGTCGTCTCAATTATTTCTATGGAAACGTCAAGTTACTTCTATCCAATAGAAACTTATGTGATAAAAAGTTTGATTCGAGGCTTAGAACTTCACCTCTGATCAGTATATTTAGGCGCGAAGAGTAAGTAACAAACAGCCATCTATCCATCCTTCCAATGTTTCGCAACTATACCTACTACTATACTATATATGTGTGACTACTATACTATCTTCTTAATATATAAAGGAACGAGCGTTTTACAACGCAACCACCCGCTAAGAAGGGATTTTTGGAAATTTAATAGAATTTTTTTTTAATAGAATTTTTGGTCCTTTTTCTAACTCTGTAACCGGTGGCCCGATTTTCTTGAAATTTACAGAGAACACTAAACATACAAAAACATTGAACACGTGTTTCAGGATTTTTCAAAATATTCCTGAAAATAGAGTGAAATGGGTTATTCAAGTTTGAGATTCGTAGTTTGGCTCCGTATTGAAATGTCTATAACTTTTTAATATAACACACTAATGACTTGAAACTTTCAGCATTTACTGAAAAAAACTATAAATTAAAACACATGTTGCAGGATTTTTCAAAAATGTCACTACATAAGTATGAAAAAGAAGTCGAACTATTGAGGTTATTGTGGTGAAATCTATCAACCATTGACGCTATTGGCTTAAAATTTACAAAGAAAACTACACAAACAAAAATATTGAATACAGTTATTCAAGTTTGAGATGGGCTAAAGTAGAATGTTTGAAGTCCATCGTGTCATTATCATTCACTATGAAAAAAATACATTAAATGGTAATTTTTTAAAGAAAACCCTTATAACGGGATTACGGGATACATGATATTTTAAAGCGGGTTTCAGGAATTTCCGACTCTTAAAATAGGGTATTAGCTGATTTCGTCAAGATTTTTTACCCTAAAGTCCACGCAAATGAAATTGCTAGGGGGTCAGCTAGTATACTATATATGTCTGACAGTAATGAAAAATATACTATTATACTATATTATGTCTGACAGTAATGAAAAATATCCAATATCAACTAACCTGCAACGGTAAATCCGGATCAAACTCGAAGCTTTCAACCTTCTCCGACCAGGGTAACATCTTCTTAGTATCCGGGTCGATGAAGAAGCTGAACACATTGCCGGTTGACGGGAACTTGATCTGTTTGAACTCGTTGCAGAACCATTTGCTGAACTCGTTGCGCCAATCCACCAGTTGGTCTTGGAAGAGGGCCGACCCAAAGCCCCATACGATTGAGAATACGAAATAGGTTTCGTACCTGCGTTTAGAGAATAATTTTTAAAGCACACTTTACTCGGTAATAAATTAAAAGTGTAGATAAATACTATTCTAATAGAAATAATAGCAGTACATGGTGAAAATATACTCAAATTAAAAATCATTTTTATGTTTTTTTATTTACATTATTTATTTACCTTTTTTATAAAGATTTTGTCATTTTTTAAATTGATTAGATATTCGAAACAACATTTTAGAAAACCCATAAGCTAGATTAAACATAATATTTCATCTTTTATTTTTACGACTGTTAAATAGCTAATTCAAGAAATACCTTTTTATCAAATGACATTGTTTCGGCCAATAGAACATGTGAGACTTTTTATTATTCTGTGTAATTTTTAGGAGAATATTTTCGTAACAAATTATCAGACATTTCAACTCTACTGGATACGTACTCGATGAGAAATACTAACCACTCCTTAGGACATTCCGAGGGCAGCAACGCTTTATTCAAAAAGCACTCCAGCAGATAACAGGTGAGTTGAATCTGCTGCAACTCTGTGAGTGGTGTGATCCGCTTGTACTTCCTGCAGGATTCTAGCAAGGCCGGAATGTACTTGTCGAACATTATCGTCAACATGGCTTTCTCTGATTCGTCGTCTCTTGTTGTTTCTATCCATGATGCCACGAATCTGTTAGAAAAAATACTCATTTTAAATTAAAATGACCAAAAACCGTCGTCTTTATCCATGATGCCACGAATCTATTAGAAAATCTTTTAAAAATAATATGAATAAAAACCAAGAGCTTCGACGCGTTTTCTTTGAAAAACAGGACACCTGCACGCACCTATCATAGAAGGTATCTCTCGAAAGTAGGTTTATCAGTTGAAGAGCTATTCTAGCACAGACAGATCGACACCCTATTTCAAGCACGATTCGGAAAAGTCAAGTAGATTATACGTGTAAAATGAGTGAGTTATACCTAGACACTCGCTTACGCTTGGCATAAATTTGTAAGTTTACAAATCACTTAAATTTTTTTTTTCTTAAGAGTCAATCAATGTATTCATTTAAAACATAACCAAAAGACACAAATCTCTACTTATTAATGCGTAAGTATCTCATTTTTCTGGACACCTCTTGAGGGTAATACTGAAAATCAGAAATGTCTGCAGATCGTACAAATATTTGTCCCGAGGCGGGATCGAACCCGCAACCTGCTGCATGGCAGGCGGACCGTCGTCCACCGCGCCACAGAGGTCGTCAGCCTCATCTTCATAATACAACTTATAAAACCCATACTACTACCGTACATACTTAATACCGTGTGTTGCAGAAGTGAATAAAATAAAATCCCTATGGCCTATGTCCAGCAGTGGACTGTTATGGGCTGATGATGATGATGAGATAACTAAACTAAATGATATAAATGACCCAGACCCGTCAACAAGTCATGTTGCCATGTCATGAAAGATTTGATTGTTTGTTTGAATTGAACAGGCTCCGAAACTACAGATCCGGTTTGAAAAATTCTTTCACCATTTGAATCCTAAATTTTCCGTGATGAACATACGCTATAGAATATTTTCAAAACAAAGTGTTCCGCTTGAAAATTGAAATTTATGTTAAATACCCGTGGGAAGCCGGGTCGGACCGCTAGTATAATAAGAACTCACGGGTTCCATCCCAAGTCTTGCGGGTTGATGTAGAGGATACCGGCGCGCGAGACGGTGGCCGGCGTGGCGGTCCGCAAGGAGGCTATCTCGAACAGCAGCCGCATCATCTTAGTCAGGGCGATCCGCTCGTTACTGGCCAACGTTAGCACTGGTGGTCATCAAACACTGGCTACATGGCCAAATACCATATCACTTTTGCTATACAAGGTTAAAGGTGATCTACCTTAAAGGCGACTTGTATAGATCAAAACGAACAACTTTTGTTCTATGACTTTTGCCAAAACGTAATACAACACGCCTTTCTTTCTTTGCTAGATACCATATACAAGCTCTGCCGCGTGCCTGGTCATGTATCGACTTAAAGGCTTTGCCAAACAGAACGCGTTAGAACGCCGCGTCAGGGCGCTAAGTTGACGCGGCGCTATAGCGCCGCGTCAACTTAGCGCCCTGACGCGGCGTTCTAACGCGTTCTGTTTGGCAAAGCCTTTAATCTGTTACTGGTTTGAGCTGCGTTCGTATTACGGCTTTAATCTTAGACCAGTTACATAGAGCTAAGAAGATCAGAACTGGAAATTTACTTATTTATTAGTCAGCAAAAGTTGTTCGTCTTGAGCTACCCAAGTCGCCATTATGTATTGATCATCTACCTATAAACCTGCATATTTGCCTAGCTTTTAGTTTTCCTAAAATTTTAAAATAAAATAATAAAAATAATTATAGTATCACATTCGTAACCTTACCTTATTATCATCCATCAAAGTATTCAAGCTCTCAATCCACATAGGATCAATATCGCCGTCCAGCACTATCCACTTTGGCCCATCGCCCGGCATATTAGCCATATCCCTCATTATCGTAGAAAACAGCCCATCTTTCCACTCTCGAGTCGCAGGGTTGATAATCCCGAATAATTCGTTGTTGGTCACAGCTTTGGGATCTAGGTCGTTGTAAAATGGCTTCTGTTTCAACATAGTGTAGGTCTTGTTTAGAGTTTGCCAGACCTTCGATTTGCCAGTACCGGCGAAGCCGATGATGAATACTGAATGTCGGACAGCGAACAGTTCTACTAATTGCACCATCTGTAAAATAAAATCAATTAAACAAATCAATCTAGATGTACGTCGTCCTAAGAATCAATTAATGTGGTAGAGTGGGATATGATCAATAATTGAAATAAATACTTTTCTACCGTAAGTAAACATAATGCGTATCTACAAATACTGAACTGTGATGTACAGTACATACAAGTACGATTATTTTATCCCACGTACAATAACTAAAACTAATATAAGTATGCCAGGTAGGCATTTTGATGTTACCTATAGACATTTAGGGACCTATGACCAGGTTTTCACGCGCAAACGCAGCGAATGAGTAGATATAAATTTTGTGGAAATGTGATTTAACATCGCTCATATTTGTATTACGACTATGATCATCATCACCAGCCTATAACAGTCCACTGCTGGACATAAGCCTCCCCGAATGAGCGCCTTAGATGGCATTATCATTTGGGGGTTAATGCCCATAATCCCCACGCTGGGCATGCGGGTTGGGGATCGCAGTTCGGTGGTGTTGTTCTGCAGAGGGCGCTGCTGCCCGCCCCCCGGTGTGTTTCCCTTAGTCGCCTCTTACGACACCCACGGGAAGAGATGGGGTGGTGAAATTCTATGCCGGCACCACACGGCAAATGATTACTTGACTAGACCGTTATTCGGTTTGTACCTACCCAACACTTAAAAACCTATTCTCTGAAAGCATGAATACCTTCAATATAAACCCAGGCTCCGGCTGCAACTTAAGCGCATTTGTAGCATTGATCAAATGCTGTTCAAATTCAAAGTCGCGCTTTCTCGGCACATCGAGGGCGGGGAACAAATCGCCGATCAGACCCATGAACACTGGCATGTCATCTGTCACGATCTTGGGAATGTTGAAATCTCGCAACGCTCTCATCAGTACCTGATCTTCTGGCCTTAGACGATCGCCTCGCTGGAATTTATAGGTATTTTGTGCATAAGTAAATAGGTAATTGTGTATTAGTAAATGGAAGAAAAGTTTGAAATAGCGAAGGTGAAGGAATAGATAAGTGAGATATAAGCGTGGAAGAGTGACGTTCATTTTTAGCTTAACCCTTGTTAAGTTTGAAGTGAATTTCTATAAATACATAACTGTTTTAAAAGTAGAATCTTCTGTTAAAATAAATATAGCCGTATTATAACAAAACAACATATTTAATAAATTAAAACTAGTGTAATTACGTACTTGAATGTGGAGCTAACGATGAACGCCAAGTGCAAGTTGTGCGAAGGGAGAGTATTTATTTAATGTCACAAAGAGTTAATAATACAAAGGGAGAGGAAGATAAAAGAAGAAATGAATGTACTGTGTGAAAGGGGACATGGGTAAGAAAGGTGTGAGCATCCCTGTAAGCCTTTTTCTACAGAGAAGTACAGACTTTCTAACATCCCCTATTACTGTACCCTGAAAGTGACCCCACCTAGCGCGAGATAAACCGGAAGATGGTGAGTAAACGGAAGATCCTGATTAATGATGAGAAAATAACAGTTATAACTGAACTATAGCTTAAGTGCAATAGGTTGCTTAATATAAAGCAGATCATTGTAGCACAGCAATAAGCTATCAATTTACAAAATAGAAATAAATTTGAAAAGCTTTTACGATTGGAAAAGAGATCATTGTAGCATAGCAATAAGCTTTCAATTTACAAAATGGAAATAAAATACTATAGGTTTTACGATTGAAAAAAATTCTACTTGTATCATGAATCGAGCAGCTGTTAGAGGAATGAAAGAATCAGTTTTTGTTCGCAATGTTAGGCTCTACACTTACATCTCTTATGCCAGCCTGCCCATAAAACAAATACTAAGTTAATCACATCCACAGAACATTTCAACCACAGAAGACAACTATCAAAATGGTCACTAAAATTACTGAAATCTTTGGTTTGCCTTTCAGCCCGAGAAGTGACACGTAGGTAGCGTATAATGTAAAAAACCTACTGAGTTAAAAAGAATATCTTTAAAAAGGCGAAAGTCGCCGTTGTAAAGATCTTTGCCGAAACGAAGACGACACCAATTAATTTATAGATTTTGCATACAGAGATCTGGGCCCAAAGTAATATATATTGGCTATTTATCTTTATCTATAGTAATAAATATTATAAAGAGGAAAGATTTGATTGTTTGTATATTTGAATTGTAATAGGCTCCGAAACTACTGGACCGATTTGAAAAATTCTTTCACCATTAGAATCCTAAGTTTTCCGTGATGAACATAGGCAGAATATTTTTAAAAAGTTGGGATCCACATGGAATAAAATTTTTGTTAAATACCCTTGTGAAGCCGGGGCGGACCACTATTTATTCCATTAAAACGTTTGCTAAGATAAAATTCGTATACTCCCGAGTCTCGACGACCTTACTTATAATCTATGTATAGCCGCTCCATTTCAGCTAAAAAATAAAAATAACTCCACGATGCCATAATGAGACAGCAGGCGTTACACTCGTACAGTAATACATAGTTTTGACACCAGACGTTTTACATTAATACATAGTATAAATAAACCAATAACCAAGCGCACTTAGCTCAAAATGTACCTTCAAAGAGCCAGCCACCACGAGCACAGATTTGATCGCCCTCAGTCCCCAATCGTAGTGATCCTGCTTCGACAGCAGTTCTCGGCACAGCATGTACAGGGTGATGAACTTGCGGGCCAGGAGGCGCGCCTCCTGGAAACCCTCAGCCACCAGCATGATCTCGCAGATCAGCTCGAAGTCTGGCACCACCATGGCGCAAGGCCTGCAAGTTTGAACTTAAGCAATTAAATATGTGCCTCTGTGGCGCGGTGGGCGAAGGTCCGCCTGCGACGTAGGAGGTTGCGGGTTCGATTTTCGCCTCAGGACATAATATGTCCTGAGGCGAAAATCGAACCCGAATATAAAATATAAATATAAATAGAAAAAGAGTATTAGAAAAAGAGTATATTATACTCTTTTTCTAATACTCTTTTTCTATGTATAATAAAAAATATCTATTTATGTAATGTTAAAAAATGTATTTGAAAAAATTGTTTGTTAGGATTGAATAGGCTCTGAAACTGCTGGACCGATTTAAAAAATCTTTTACAATAGAACATCCCTCATGAACATAGGTTATAGAAAATTTACAAAAAACTTAGGGAACTATGAAAACTTAAAAATAATTACAACATAATAATTACCGTAATGTGTAGACTTTATATTTTTTTGGAATTATTGTAAAATACTTGTGCGAAGTCGGGGCAAACCGCTAGTTATAAATAAAATTAAGAGAAAAATAAAACAACCCAAACCTTAAATTTTTATATTACTCACCTGAACAAAGCCTTCAGATTCTCCGGTAGTTCAGTCCTCCCTGCATAACCAGGGTTCATCGTAATGAACATGCCGACAGTGGGTATGAGAACAATGAACTCCCCCATAAAGTCAAACTTCTTCTTCTTTCCCTTGATAGCGTCTAGGACGCTCTTTACTTGCACAGACACTACGGAGAGCACCTCCACGGATATTCTGTTAAACTCGTCGAAACACCCCCAAGCGCCTGTTTGACACAAACCTGGGGGAAAGAAAATAGCATGTCATTTAATCGCTTTTGGGTCCCTCTACCAAAGGAGTATAGCTTGCGTACTTAAAAGAATAGGATTGAGAATGAACGTCATCTCCGATGTTGTCCCGCTCAGATTCGAACTGAGTGAGTGAGTGAGCTGGACACAATGAGAGATAACGACTTTTATACGTAGGCTGTAAAACCTGAGACAAAGTAGATAGTGTCCAAGCACAAGTAAGATTTTTGCTGGTCCCACGGGACACAAGTTTACAGGCTACAAAATTTTTTAGGAGTCGTATAGGTGTGTAACTATACGACTGCAAAAAAAATGTCACAAAGCTTTTTGCTTAGCATACATTCCACAGACAAATGGCCTCCCAGAATGTATGTATGTAATTATAAAGTTCCTTTTTTTAGAAATGACCGAGTATTTGGCCTCCATCTCACTAAAGGAGAGACCACGCTTTCCCAAAAGGAACATATTTACTCGTAACTAAAAAAAAAAGACACAAGAAACTCATTCCACTCCGCCGCTGCTTTTAATCAAAGTATAGCTTGTATGTTTTTATGGTTACCTTTGTAAATATTCCCGCAAGACTTGTAGTCCATTTGTTCGGAGCAATTGAACACGTACACCATGATCCCGAGCGCGCGTCCCAAATCCTTGGTAGTCTCGGTCTTGCCGGTCCCGGCCGGGCCGGCGGGCGCGCCGCCCATTACCAGGTGAAGACTCTACGGGGAGAAAAATATCAACATCACTGCTGAAGAGAAATTGGGACTTTGAAAGAGTTAATGGAAGGAGCAAGTCTTATAGCGACAGGCAGTTTGTGCCAAAGGCGTACCACCTTTACACTAAATGAATTGCCATAAAAGGTTAATTTGGTTATTCGATTGTAATAACTTGTAAAGGTTTTACCCCTAATATTAATAGGTAAGTATCTGACGAAATACTTTCATTAGCACCACTCATAGACTATGAGCCGGCTGCTAATTTCTCTAAAATTTTAAAAATATAAGAAATATGGACGTCTGCAGCTGGACATAGGCCTCTCCCAAGGATCGCCACATTGACCGATCTTGCTCTGCCTTCATCCAGCGGTTTATCATCTCGACAGCAGATCCACGACAAAAGAAAAACAACTAAAATATTATTCAGTCTTAAACGCGTAATATTCATCCATCCGAGGTCACTCCGTTGTCCAGACCTTATGAAGTTTCCACGCGTGGATGTGGATGGAACCGGGACCTGAATATCGTCGACCCAGTAAATATCAAATAAGTTTATTATGGTTTAGTTTAAACAGTGAACGGTTCGTATGGAGTAAACCGAGAACAGCGCTCTACATCATTTACCTACAGCCCGTTATAAGCCTCCAAACAGAACTGGGCGGGCAGGGAGTGGCACAAGATTTCAGTGGCCTTTATAATTTTTAGGCTCTTTGTTTAAACAAGTACGACAAGTGCGAGTGTAACTCGCGCGCCGAGGGTTTTGAACTTTTGTCGTTTAGGTAGGTACGTATATTGACGACCTGTTAGCGCGGTGGGCTTACAACGCAGGAGGTTCTCTATTCTGCAGATTATTTGTTCGAGTGTTCTAGTCCTTTTCTACGTACACAAAAATAAATCATCTAATGTGATACTTATATATACTTTATTAAGTATAACAGATATCGTAGTAGTACGAATTACACAAGCTTGCTTAGCTTGTCGCTAAATGATGTTGTGTGGATTATCCAGAATACATTACTCTTCTCATATTGTTTTGGAATTCATGAATTCAATAATCTTATTATCTAAATATTCTTCGAGCGCAGTGGAATACATTGGGTATGGACTTTAAAATTTTGAGAACAACGGTTTCGTGGCGCTGTGGAACCCTACTATTACAGTTACTACAGAGATTAGTGGGTAGGTTAAGTGGGTTGGTACCTACAATTATTTTTTCGACTTTTTTCTACGTATTTCATTATGTATGAAACTTAGACGATTTTTAAAACCTGTTTTGAATTGTCGAAATCCATACCTTTGATTTGATATTGCTCTCAATGAAATAGCCCCCATTGTATGAAAATTCGTTTTTTGACCATATTTCGAAAAGTATTGTTTTTACAGACTTCTCTATATTTTTCCTGTAAAATATAGACCTATATCTACAAACGCTTAGTACATTTTATATAGATCACTCTGCTATCTTCGGAGATAGAGGGGGGGGAACGGTCAAATTTTCGACCTTTTTCAAAATATTTCGAAAAGTATAAAACCTATCGAAATTTCAAAAACTGCATTAAAATGTACAAACTGATACTTTTCATTTGATACCCAACTCGGTGGGGTAGTCACCCCTTTAGAAATTTTTCCCGCCCTTTTTTGACCATATTTCAAAAATTATTATTTTTACAGATTTCTCTATATTTTTCCTGTAAAATATAGATCAATACTTACAAAAACTTGGTACATATCAAATCGATCGTTCTGCAATCTTCGGAGATAGAGGGGGGGGTACCGGTAAATTTTTCGACCTTTTTCAAAATATATCAAAAAGTATAAAATCTATCGAAATTTCAAAAACTGCATTGGAATGTACAAACCAATACCTTTCATTTGATACCCAACTCGGGGGGGTAGTCACCCCTTTAGAAATTTTTCCCGCCCTTTTTTGACCATATTTCAAAAAGTATTATTTTTACAGACTTCTCTATATTTTTCCTATAAAATATAGATCAATACCTACAAACACTTGGTACATATCACGTCGATCGCTCTGCAATCTTCGGAGATAGGGGGGGGGAACGGTCATTTTTTTGACCATTTTCAAAATATTTTAAAAAGTATGAAATCTACCGAAATTTCAAAAACTATTTTGCAATCTACAAACGAGTACCTTTCATTTGATACCACTTTCGACTTTGTACGTTCCATTTAAAATTTCGATTTCAAAATTTGTATGGAAAATCTTCATTTTGATTTTTCATTTATTTTCATTTATTTTTCTATAAATATGTGCGGGCGCACAAAATGTACATATTATTATTTCAAATTTCAAGTCAATAGCTGCAGTAGTTTCTGAGATATTAAGGATTCAAAACACAAAACAGACCCAAAGCGATTTCATAAGGGTTTTGCAACCGATGGCAAAACCCTAAAAATATATCGTTTATTGAATTAACGTTACCTGTGTCAGTGTAATGTAGCAGCGATCAGTTAGAGGCGTGATTACAAGACGCGGCGTGTTGCCAAGGTACTCGTAATCGTACAAGAATTGCGCGTCACAGATATTAGCGTAGCAATTTTCATTACCCAAATCCCAACGATGCCTGAAAATTACAAGAAAATTTTACAAAAATTTATCATTATCATTCTTTATCAATTATCAGTCAGACATAGACCGCAACAGGATTGCCTTCTCGGCATGCTCATTGGCTTATTGAGCAAACTTTTTATAGCTTCGATGAATTTCCGCATCAAAATCCGTTGCGTAGTAAGGTACAAACAGACCGTGTCAGCGGGAAGCGTTTTTTTTGTATATTATGTAGTAAGCTTATTTATTACCTCAGCTGACTCTGCCACTGAAACGCGTTAGAGTTCTCCACTTTAGCGATAATAAGCTTAGCGACCACGTCCCGGGAATGCACGTCGATGGTACAAATGGTCATGATCTTCTGTCGATCGCCGACTGTCAGGTTTCCCAACAGAAGCACGATCAACGCGTTCAGTTGGGCGATTTGTTTCTTTTGGTAATCTTTCAATGCAGCCTCGTAACCTGATGAAGGAAAAGTTTTTATATTATAGTAAGAATATATGAAATGAGTTTTAATTGTCGTTTTCCCAAAATGTTCTTCATAAGCTTCATCAACCACTGGGTCTACTAATGAATTTGGAATATGACATGACAGGTAGTATGAAGTATTTGCCCCTCCGTTTATTTATGCCCTATTCCAAATTCGCTTATTACCAAAATACATCTAATTAATTTTTGGCAAGGAAAAGTTTTGATGGTTATGCAGGAGGATAAACATACCTAGGTAAGATAAATTTTACACGGAAAAACGCCAAGTAAAATAATTGTTCATTTCACCGTTAAGCTTCTCAAAGGCTTAGTTATTTCCGTTGTCCACCAAATCAACGTGCCAACAAGAGCGGCCTGCGCCGGCCAGTCGAACACCCACTCATCACGAGGCTTCTCCGTAAGACTTGACAGCAAAGCCGCGGGTAGAAGTTAGTACACTATACCTTCTTCAAGTTTCTCGAAGGCCTGATTGGTCTCCGTGGTCCACCAGATCTGCGTGCCGACGAGTGCGGGCTGCGCCGGCCAGTCGAACACCCACTCCTCACGAGGCTTCTCCTCGTAAGACTTGACGCTGTGCTCGAATATGTCACGTAGGGTGTAGCGCATGCAATCCGTCACCCGATTGAGCCATGTCTCCACCTGACGAATGCAAATATTTAGGAAACGTAGGCACTTTTTTAGGACTAGGTAGGTACGTAGGACTTGACTATAGTTATAATAGAACATGCGTCTTACAGAAGTTACTGACCAACTGACAGATGGATGTTTAATCATCAATGGCAGCTCTTTAGGTACATCACTGCTGGGTATATATCTCCTTTAATTTATGCTAGATAAAGGATGGCCTGGGTGAGAAAATTACAGTCATCCTATATCCTGGTTGTCAGATAATCCACTTAGAATATCTTGCGTGTAAATAAGGGCATTACAAATACAATACACTTTTTGCACACCGAAGTAAAAATATATGCAAAAACAGGGAAATATTGTTAACAAAGTTGCACAGATAAGGCATTGCTTATCGCTAAGAGTGCGATGAGAATATTAGTGTGATGTGAAACCACCCCCGCTCTTCCCGTGGGTGTCATAAGAGGCGACTAAGAGAGACAAACCGGCGGGCGGGCAGCAGCGCCCTCCGCAGAACAACTCGGGCATGCGGGTTGTGGATCCACATGCCCAGCGTGGGGAAAATGATAAATAATGCCATCTATGGGCTCATTAGGGGAGGCCTATATCCAGCAGTGGCCTATTACCTATAGGCTGATGATGTGTGAAACCATGACACACAGACTTTCTTACCTTCCCAGAACAATCGCAACAAGGCGCTTTAAACGGCACATGTTCCTCGTTCTCCTTGGAGATCATCTCGAAGGCGTGCTTGCTCGTGGCTGAAGGGAACACCAGCATCGCGAGGCTGTCGTAAAGCTTCGTGAGATGCCGACATACAGCTGGTGGGTTGTTGCCGTTCGACAGGATATCTGGGATTTTATTTATTTATTTTACCTACTTCATTTGGAAAACAAACAGTTTTACACGCTTTGTGTGTAACTTAAATACTTACACTAACTCTTAACCATTTGTGTCCTCGCATGTAGTAGCTAAAAATATATAGGGATACAAATAATAACCATAATGCTCGGCTATCCACAAAGCCACACAAAACACTTGTATTATGATATGAGTGATGGATAACTGATGTACTAAAAACATTCTACATTATATTTTTATTATAGGTAGCAGAGCTAGAAAAAATATACGGTCCGCCACTGAGACTCTGACTCGCCAAAACAAAGTATTCATTTTAGTGATGCCTTCCTCGCTTGTTTTGACTCTATTTGAAGTTCCTCCCTAGTCAAACGCAGAGAGATCTTTGAGAATAAATTTCAAAGATTGAAATGTTCAAGAAATAACCTAGATCAGTTGTTTCTTGAAGATCCAGAAAGTTTGCCGAGACTTAGGAGAATCGAATGTTAACTCCTATCAACAAATACCAACCAAGCAAATCAGCCGAAGACACGAAGTAAAACCGAGGGTAGGCGAGCCGCTTCGTCTCGAGGTAGTCGTTAAGTGCCTTTTCGCACAGATTGAGGTGTCGCATTAGCTCTTCTAGTTTATCCAGTAGACCAGGCTTGTTCGTCGCTACGACCACGTTAGGTGTCGTACCTATGTCTCTCAGTAGTTCCTAAAATTATAAATAATAGAAAGAAGATCCGTCAAGTATGAGAATGACTAGCGCGAAGAGGGTTTCAAACTTTTATCTATACTAATATTATAAAGAGGAAAGATTTGATTGTTTGTATGTTTGTATGTTTGTTTGTTTGTTTGTTTGTTTGAATTGAATAGGCTCCAAAACTACTGGACCGAGTTAAAAAATTATTTCACCATTAGAATCCTTAATTTTCCGTGATGAACATAGGCTATATAATATTTTCAAAAAAGTTAGGGATCCGCATGAAAAATTCAATAATTGAACCGTGGGCTGTATATTCAACCTCTTTTTCTATTATGGCGCGTCAGAATAGAAAAAGAGGTTGTATAGCGCACGGTGCTTGCTTTTTCTCTACGGCCAGTGTCAGTTTTGGAATGTCGAGTCAATGTCAAAAACCCCAATGCTGTTAAAAAAAGTAAAGATCCGTATGAAAACTGTGAAACCCATCGTTTTACTGTGTATAATTTCTGAAATTTTTGTTTAATACCCGTGCGAAGCCGGGGCGGGCCGCTAGTCAGATATACAAAAGAAATTAGAAATTTCGTAATCTAATGAGCATCTAATCTAAGAACAGTACCCAGTAACCAGAACAGTAACCAGTTGAACATATGTACCTACCACACATGTTCAAACATTTAACCATAACATTTTCAAACGTGGTAGGCACAAATCAATACCTTTCCTTTTTATATTCCACGTAATGTACTTGCCCCTTTTTACTTTTTTTACCATAGTCCAAGACTACTTCCCACAATGAAAATACTAATTGGACCTTAGAACTGGGTCAAGCAAAAAATAAGAGAAAGAACCCAATTAACATGCTCAAATCAAAAATATCGCTAAATTAACTGAGGTACATCACTTCGCTCTTAGGCTTATTGTGCACAACAAATCATCCTAACAAAATCTCACCTTGAAATTCTTATCAATGCCATCAAAGCGCCGGGAATCCTCGGGCAGTTGCGCCCGGATATCATCAGAGCCAACGAAGATACTCTCTAAGTATTGCCACTTGCGCTGCACTTCGAACCAGAGCGCGATCACAGCGTCTGCGGTGCCGAGCTTCTTCTGCCAGGCTGTTACTTCCGTCTCGTAGTAGCCAATGAACTTTGATGACATCATGTTTTGCACTTGGTTCTAAAAGCGTAAGGGTTGACTGCAGATAGAGATATTAAGCGGAAAACTGTTCGCTGTGGCCCAGCGATGGAGTAGTAGGCTGATGATTAATAATAAGAATGAAAACTATGGTAAATAAATTAAAGATGTGAAAGATACTCAAAACCTCTAGCTCGTTCGAGGTATTGTAACAGGTTTATTAACTTACCTGTTCTTAGTGATATAACTACATGCTAACAGAAAAAACTACGTACTTAGGACCTATCGATAACCTAACAATGTACCTATAAATTCAAATACAGTCAAAACTAAAATGAACAAAAGTTCACAGCATTAAAATGTTGCCAGCTTTGTCTTTTCGATCAAAACTAAAAAATATAGTATATTTTGTTACTCTCCAATTATTTTACCTTTGATGATATTTGAATTAACACCAGCAAAATAACTCAAATTTTTAACAGATATTCTGTGATTAGGTGATTACCCACAGGTGTACCCACCACATCACAGAATCTTTGTTAAAACTTACCCACCTGTGGGTAATCAGGTGATCACAGGACAATCAGGGGTATTTGATGGATATGTCTCTTTCTTATTATCTTTACTTCTAGAGTTTATTTTATTCATCAGCTACTAAAATATTTTACAAACCTGGTTGTCTTCTAAAGTCTCAACGAGTTCTTCGCTTGCTCTCGGCAATTTAACGCCAGTCCTATCATGAGGAGTATAATCGAACTCCATGACGGACCAGGTAACCTCCAACTCCCTAAAAAATATACAGTTACCAAAAAAGAAACAAATGTAATCAAGTTAAATTATCGAATTATTAAATTCATAAAATATCGAACATCCCCGACGACGATTTGACTCTGAGCTATCATAACATGAACGACTGCACCAATTATTAAACTTAGCAAAAGACAATGGCGACGACGCCATTATCAAAAACAATAAAATATACATTGAACCATTTAGGAGATCCAGTGCCACAGACAAAGCTCTTGTTTTTTTGATTATCTTAACCCCGGAAAAAAATCCGGGGTTAAGATAATAAACGTTTAATTTGGCGTCAACAGTACCTATATTTTCACTATAGGGGAAATGTTGGATTTCTAACTAGGGTGTTACTTGATTTAATTACTTGAGCGTTTTCTCCATAGCGGACTCCTTGACAGATTTATCGACAATCGTTTTGACCTCTTCCTCATACTTGTGGAGACTAAGGGCCAATAAATCAGCAAGTGTTGTATCATCGGTGATATTAAATTTGACCTAGAAAGAAGATAGCAGAGTAGCATTATACATGTGAAAATGTTCTGTAGATAGTATTTATTCATTTATTTGTTCAGGATAATATATGATTGTTCAGGATAGTTTCTTAAGTATAAACTAGATATTTAAGTCAAGTCAAAGAGTTAGTAAATTAGAAAGTTGAGTCAAAAACCATAAAACGAGAAACTTACCTCAAAATGTACAATATATACAACTATTTACACAACTAAGCGAAATTTAAAGTATGAATTCAGACAACAACAAAGAATGGTCATGAAATTTCTGTTGAGTGTTTCTCTTAATATTGTCTATCTTTAGACCGTTCCGTTTCATTTCACCCAGAGAGTACGAACTGTTTAGCTTTCTAAACTTGCTACCACTGTAGTTCTCTTGATACTTCTGTCTCCTAAAATCTTGCAACTGCATAAAGTCTTCTGGATTCTTATTGGTCGATGCTGGTTCCAGATTCCTATATAAGTCTTCAAGTAACTCGAAGTCGTCTAGTATTTCTTGTAGAGATACGCGTCTTGCTTTAGTGGTAGACAGTTTTGGATCGATGGGTTTGTGATGATGATGAGGTGATGTCTAAATAAATAGAAATGAAATATATAATAAGGTATGTACACTTAAAACAAATCTAGAAAAAAATCTAAATAGGTGAACAAGTAAATAAACTGATATAAACGTGACTACCTAAGTGCTTATGTGCTTCGATCAGTTTACCTTTGTGGCCATCATCAACTCTACCCAGTGCCTGTCTTTGATGGCCGGATTCTGTAATTCGGTTACAGCGCGAAGTGACGTCATCAGGTTCTTTATCACACTTTCGATTGCGGTGTATGGCTCCCTGAAATCCACCATTAAACAATTTATGCGTCGTGAGCGGCGTACGTTCAGTCTACACTAATATTATAAAGAGGAAAGATTTTATTGTTTGTTTGTTTGAAATGAATTGGCTCAATTGGCTCGCTAGTAGTTTAAAAGTTAAGACAGATAGCCGCGGTGAGCGTCTAGTATATAACTTATATGTAGCTTCTAGTATATAAACTTAGGCATTTCTCGTGGCGTTTTTGTACCTTTCTTGTAGGTGTAACTCCCTTCCCAGATTTCAAGTAAACACTTACCACACTCTCATTTCTTTATCCAACTGTCGGAGATCCTTTGTAAACCGCTTACATTCCTGGTCCATGCCATCAGCGTCTATCTTCTTCCAAGGAGATTTCTTCCAAAACTCGATAGTGCTCATCACGAGGTAATAGTAATCCCACAATTGCTAAGACAATAGAAAAATAAAAACTTAAGTACTAATAATGTAGCGATGATAATGTTATCATCCGCAGAAGGAATTTATTAATTCCTGAGAATATGCCTCCCGAAGTTTGTAACTTCTTTGTAATATGCGAGCCATATCAAAGGGATGCGCAGCGAGAAGTTTGATATGGATCTTAACCTTATATCTACCGTAAAAGGATACAGTTGCTATTCTTACACTTACTTACTGCTATTTTTATACTTCAAAAATAAAAGAAGATAGCAACGGACAAAAAAACCGACGAACAAAGAAACCGTTCAAACAGTATTAAAAGCAGTCCGAGTTCTAATTCTTCTGTCTGTATTAATTATAATATATTTAATTTCGTATTTTTTTTTAAACATGCAGTGTCGATCTTTTCAAGACAAGAGCGAATAGTTATTCTTGGTCGTCATGATACATCGTTGGCCAGATGGTCACTTAGCAATAGTTGAATTTATCATCAAACAAAGGTCAATTCCCTTTAAAATACCTTCATCATCAGCCTATGTTAGTCCACTGTTGGACATACGCCTCCCCCAATGAGCGCCATAGCGCCCTGTCTTCGGCTTGTCGCATCCAGCATCTGCCAGCAGTCTTTCGCAGATCGTCATCCCACCTGGCCGGAGGGCGTCCTACACTACGTTTACCGAGTCGCGGTCTCCACTCAAGAACACATTTACCCCAGCGGTTATCGGTTCTTCGCGAAATATGGCCGGCCCACTGCCACTTCAGTTGGCTAATTCTCTGAGCTATGTCGATGACTTTAGTTCTCTGTCGGATGAATTCGTTACGAATCCTATGCTTCAGAGAAACTCCGAGCATAGCTCTTTCCATAGCGCGCTGAGCGACTTTGAACTGGTGGACCAACCCTATCGTGAGTGTCCACGTCTCAGCTCCGTAGGTCATGACTGGTAGGACGCACTGATTAAAAACTTTCGTTTTCAAACATTGCGGTATGTTTACCGCAATGTTTAAAATACCTTGATAAGTTTCAATTCCCGCCGGCATTGCTTTAAGTTCTTTTCATCGGGAGGTTGGATGTCGAAAAGTCCGCATGATTTCTTCAAGTTTTCCAAAATATCCTCAAAGCCCTTGAGCTCTAGGTGAACTTTGTCTATTTTAGCGTAAGGTTCTTTGCAGGCTTCTAAGAAAATCTGAAAAAGAAATTTTCACATTTATCATCTTCAAACGTCCGTGTCCGCCTGTTGCTGAGTATGTAGATACTCGATATCTTTGCAATATGTTAAGCGATTTTGAAATTATTTCGCTGTTTTTTAGAAAATTATTCCAATCTAGAATTTTATATACTTGAGGCATGCTATTTGTCACCTAAAACTTAATAAAAATGCTGGACAATCCACACAGCATCATCCAGCCCAAAAGTTAAGCAGAGCTGTGTTATGGGTACTATACTTTATACAATATCTTACATAGATTTATATATTTTTACTATACATAGAAAACGACTATAACTCCCTGAACAAATTACTGCAGATCGTACAAACATTTGTCCCGTGGCGTGAATCGTACCAGTAACCCGTGCGTCGCAGGCGGACTTTCGCCCACCGCACCACAAACATCGTCGATAAGCCAGTGTATTTATAAATTTGAAGGTGGTTTTATGTTTTTGAACAAACTTCAGAATAATTTAGGTGACATCTTACTTCTTTTAGCTTGAACTGCTCTCGGTACATGGTAAGTCGTAGATTGATGAGCGACACGCGCTTGGCGATTAGCGCAGCTTGAGCAGCCTGCAGTGGCGCTACGTTGTTCTTCATCATCGTTGCTAGCTTCACGACGGTGCGCCACTTTTCTGGTAGTATTTCCAGCTGTTAAAGAAAATCTGATTAGAATTTGCCAGTTTATTTCTGCTCGCGGCTTGAGCCTGGTTTTTTTTCTGGGACAAAAAGTATGCAGGCAAAGTAAGGAAATGGGAACAGAAACTTAAGGAATCAAATCTTATACAGAACATAAATTCCTAATAAAAATCATGATTACAGTATTTTCCCTGAATTCTGACTATATTCTGCCTTATTTTCGGGTTCGTAAGCATGCTGGAAGTAAATAAACGTTTTTATTATCCCAGCCAGTGAGTCAGTGATGACTAAAAACGATTATTCCCCCTGCGTCGACACGACTTTGCGTCGACGATAAAAATCTATTGTTATGTAAATTAAATTTTATGCTAATTAGTGTCTCTGCGTCGACGTACAGTCAGTTACGTATCTATTGGTTTAAAAATCGTCGTTATCTGAAGAGAAGTGGTTATAGTAGATATACCTAATCAACGATACAAAAGTATCGCTATTACTTTGAAGTCAATATTCCTATCCAAAATGAATAAGAAACTATCATATTTAGGAGACGGTTTACTACGTAAGTACATAAAATAATTATACTATTAAACCCTAGGTTTTATTATAAAAAATATTGATAGCTGCTATGTGCCTCGAGATGATTCGAGAAAAGGTTTCCCGGTAACGGCCGTCTACTCGACTACTTCGACTAGGGCCGCTGCCTTGGCCCCTGATGGATGACTATGCATACTGCCAGACCAAGGCAAGTGTGTTACCTCGATGTGCCGGCGAATTTCTTACCAAAGTGTACGCTGAGTATTGATGATCCTCATCCTCCTTTCCGGAATGATTGCATAAAACACAATATTGCCAAGTATTATTCGATTTTTTTTTCATATAGTTATAAAAAAGTAGCAATATCTTTAATGTAGGTATATATTATTTTTCAAAAATTTAGCAATATCTTTGTTTATAAAAAATTTACTCGTCTAAGTGCTTATTTTGTAAGCCTAAAAAAATTAAATTATTGAAATCTGAAACCTTATTCTGAAATCTTATTCTGTAATCCTAACTAAATAAGGTTTTTGAAATATGAACTAAACAGCGAGCCTGATGTGCGATCAGCCCTTATTTATCTTCTACATTCCATGTAATAATATAACTCACCTGCTCTTGAGTTTCTTCCGGGAAGTCGACACCATACTCCTTCAAGACATAAATAATATCCCGCAGTGGCTCGAACATAGTATCAGTGCCGGCGTCTTGTTTTTCCTTTACTTCGTTGAACACCGCCATCACTTTCAACAGTCCCTCATAATCGTCATCAGCTAGTTCCACAGAAAGCTCTTTGGTTGCGTATATGGTAAACTTCTCGAGATCGTTCAGGCTGCAAAAGGAATCTTATGTTGAAACGCGTTGTGGTGCTTATACAGTAAATTTATATAGATTTTTGTTAATATTGTTATCTGTCAATAATGTGTTAATATTGTATGCTTCTGGGACATATCCTAACCTACTCCAACTAGGGTGTGTTTAGGACCATGCGTGTTACTGAGAGATGTAAGATTCGCAACTCAATTATAAAAAATCATAAACGTATATCAACATCGGGACTGGTGATTAAAACCTCGTAGATTTTTCATTTATTAATATTAAATCGAATCATTGCCCGTCGTCGGTGGTTACCATTTCTAGATCAAATAAATGAATAATGCTGAACGATTTACACAGCAACGTAGACGGATCCTTTTTTAATGAATATAGAAAAAAATCTAAACACCACGAACAAATAAATATCTGCAGAACATACAAATATTTTAAACACTATTTATCGGTAGGTTTTTATCGCGTATCTTTTGTTTAATTTTCTCCTGAGGGATGAAAACATGTAGGGGAGTATTAAACAATAGGTACACGTAAAATATTCTTTAATATGTCAACAAATCGCCAAAGTTTTATTTGTCCGACAGCCGTTAGTTGCTTCACATCGCTATTTGGTATTCGCGTTTTGCTCTGTGTTTTAATCCACTTTAAACTGCTTTATTTCAAAAAGTACCACCCCTTTTTTTCTAATAAAGGATTAATTTAATGAAAAGGGTAAATCATTACAAAAACGCATTCATGAATACAAAAAAAAATGGCTATTTATAAATTTATTTCGTATACTCCCCCCACTAAGCAAAATCAATGGGAAATTTTATATAATCTTTTAGAACATCCGGTGTGGTTGCCGCTAGCCAAGATACTTAACACACTAACCTCTAGGTTTGTTATGAAACAATCGTTAAAATATAAATAATTAAAATAATTAAAAACGCGTTTTTAATTATTTATAATAAATAATTATAAATAATTAAAAACGCCCTATAAAAAGCATGATTTTTTTGCATCAGCAGCACATGGATGTTAAAGACAACAAATTAGATAAAATAAGTACCTGTTGATGACATGATCTTTAAGGTTCTGTTTGTAGAGATTGCTCCATTTGCAGATGATGTTCAGAATGGCCTGGTTCAGCCGTTTCAAGTTGAGTTTCAGCCAGCCGTTACACAGGTACTCTCCCGGCAAAGCGGCCACTTCGTTGTACATCTTGTTGTACTTATCTATCTGTGAGGAAGTGCAAGAGAAAAGGTACTTAACATGTTTCTCCAGGTGATATTGTTAAAGCCTTAATATTGTTATAACCTTACCTCCAGTTGATATTGTTAAAGCCATACCTCCAGGTGATATTGTTAAAGCCATACCTCCAGTTGATATTGTTACAACCTTACCTCCAGTTGATATTGTTAAAGCCATACCTCCAGTTGATATTGTTACAACCTTACCTCCAGTTGATATTGTTAAAGCCATACCTCCAGTTCATATTGTTAAAACCATACCTCCAGTTGATATTGTTAAAGCCATACCTCCAGTTGATATTGTTACAACCTTACCTCCAGTTGATATTGTTAAAACCATACCTCCAGTTGATATTGTTACAACCTTACCTCCAGTTGATATTGTTAAAGCGATACCTCCAGTTCATATTGTTTAAACCATACCTCCAGTTGATATTGTTAAAGCCATACCTCCAGTTGATATTGTTCAAGCGTCGGCTTGACCTCCGGCGGCTCTTGTCCCTCATGTTCGTACTTGTACTTGTCGAACTCCTCCGCGGTGATCACCTTGCCGTACTTAAGGAAAGCAGACAACACCTCCTGTCGGTCTTCCAGCCATAACGGCGCGTATTTCTCGTAGTTCTGTTAGAGATGAAAGTCAAGGTGAGTCGATACATATTGCGAGATTCAATATTTTACTATGCTTCTGACAATAACACTAGCGGAAAAGTAGTTAGCCATAAACAATTTAGAGTAGAAACAATTTATAACATATAACTAAATACCCGACATTTTATCCTCTTTTTATCTAGACTATGGTAAGGAAACTCATCTCAAAAGTTTTGCTTCAACTCGAAAACTAACAACGTAAAGTTTTCTGTTTTGCTTCATTACTTTACCTTAATAAGAATAAATTGAACAAAAAATCAAAGTGACCACTTTAGGATAACTCGTATTACTTATGTAAATTGTATTTTGAGACGTGTGAAAGAGTGTTGTAAGTCTAAATGAAATAAAGCACTGCAAAATATATATCTAAGAATTGACCACCCTGTACAAAAGCAGTAAGTCTGACTGAATCATAACCATATGAGTAGTAATTAATACTATATTATCATCAAGTAGGTACATATCCAGTAGAGTTGAAATGTTACAAGCACTTGGCAAGTGAGAAAATATAAACGAGATGTCAAATGAAACTTCATATGCCCTGACCGAAATTGGCCATTTTATCTCGATCTATATATTTCTAGTATTTTTTTTTAATAAAAATATACAGCAGTAGAATAGGTTTATTGTTGGTTGCAGTATTTATTTCAGCAAGCAACGAGATAATCTATATACTTTTGGTCGTTACTCTCCGCTCGCTCCTCAGTGTTTGCATATGTAAGTGCTATAACACTGACGTGAGTGACGGCACAGACGCGCGGTTAAGTATAGCTGCTCTACTTGATACTTTTTCGGTGTACATTATAGAGAAAACTCATATGTTCAAGACTCATAGTTAATGCTACAGTTTTAATAGTACAAATTGTATCCAGTGGGGCTAAGATGCACGCCACGAGAGACGACACGCGCGAGACGAGTAATTTAGTCGTCGTCAGTTATTTTCTCGTTTACTCTAAGATGCGCACCACGAGATACATAATACTCATTGTCGAGAAGTTCTTCTCGCGTAGAGATAGCCACTCAGACGAATACCCGTTTATTTCATTCAATTGTTTATGGTTTTAGTATGCTGCTAGGAAGAATTAGAATAACCTTCATAATTTTCACCTCCTTATTGGTAGTTTGAACATTTTCACTGGCAGAATCGATGGTAGAATGGTGACAAAACGGAGCAAATTCATAAAAAAAACAAACTATTTCAACATTTGCGCGCAAATTTCCCTGCCTCAACTTTTTGTACCGATTGCAAGAAGGCATCGCGTAAAACGTAAGTAAAAATAAATATTAGTGCAGTTTATGTATAGTAAATATATGTTAGTAATAGTATGTTTTCTTATGCACTTGCCTCAACCAATCTTACAACAAGGCCAAGAAAATATGTAAGTAAGTACATACATTCGTATTGATTTGTCTGAACTTATTAAACACGCTACCGAGTGTTTGTATGTTTCATATGACCTAAAATATGTTTGTTATTCAATCCATTAAAGCCAAAATCATCTAGCTCATTTGATCAGGGAAAACGGACTTAGAAATCTTAGGCTCGACTTTGAAATTAGCTAGGTAATCTCGACAGCATCATTTATCCTTACCTAACTATTCATCCGCTCTACCTACAAACTCTACCTATAATGCTATCTTTGTTTCAGACGGTAATCATCATCATCAAGCCAACCCAACACCCCACACCAAATGTAGTACTTAGAATAATATCATGTAGTAGACAGATAGACATTTTATTGGTAAAAATTAAATTATTACAAGTCAATATAAGATAAGTTAGTATGCACTTAAAATAAAATAATATCACCTATAAAAAAAACAATGTGTATTATTTAAATTATCAATGCATTAAAAAGGATTTGAATAGTGTCTGCATTAGTGCCGGCTCCACAGCATCCAAGTCTTCTCCCAATTTCCCTTCTTCTAATAGGATCCTGTGACAACATTGTTTCCAGTCGCCTAGGCATCTAAAACTGCCCTTTATGAACCCATTAGTACGCTCTATACCTTCCCCGACATTTTGAGCATGTAAAATTGGTGTACTGAGCCAGGGCTCCAGTGGATACCCAGATTCACCTGTAACAAAATCAAAAGTATAAAGATAAATTCATACTATAAAATCTGAATAAGATAAACACTATTACAAACCGGCTAGAGGCTAAAACAGTAGCATGCACTTGTTCTTGCAGTTACAAGCAGCCACAACTTTACCAGCATAGAAATTGAATATAAATATACGTAGGCTTTATGAGCTTTATTCTCGTTGATCTCGTTCGCTTAAAATTGCAGCAGAACCTACAACAAGATAAAATTATGTAAGCATATATGTAGGTATGTATCCAAGTACCTAATTGGTACCTAAATTGTAGTCAGCAAGCGATGGCACTAAAGGTTACAAACGAGATGGGTTAGAATAAGGTAGGTAGGTACTCACTTTTATATGAGCATGTACGCCAGAACTATTTTGCGGCTCCAAATCTGCCGTTAACCGGGAAATGAAATATTCCTTAATTGGTTTATTGATGCGCCATAGTCGATGAAACTCAGAATCGGGGACATTCAGAGGGTCACAAGCAAAACATCTCTTCCGGTCCTCTCTGGTATTAACAAATAATGTTCACATGGAACCGCGATAACCAACAAAATTCAAAGAAAAATTCATGACTATCTTCTCGTCAATTTTCTCGTGCTCAAATTGAAGGACGAGAGTTCTTCCCGCGCTAAACTGTCAGAAGTTGAGAAAATGTGGCGCGCATCTTAGCGTTTGACGAGAAAGGTGACCACAGATAAGATATACATTCACTTAAATCGTTCACGTGATGAGACGAGATGACTAAAGGTGGCGCATCCTAGCATCAGTCGAGAAATCGAGATAGCGCCATTTTTCACGAGATAACGAGTCGAGAAACGCTTCTCGTGGCACGCATCATAAGCCTACAGGAAACTTACTGATGCATATGTAACCAGATTGTTTATACTGTGTTCGATTCTCTCTAAGATCTCATGGTATAAATCGATCATTATGTCTTCCTTCTCCAAGTCATCTGAAATAAATTACAGTTTTTACAGTACTTATCAGAATAAAACAATTACTAGTCTTTAGGTACACATATACGAGTATCTATTTCCTAAAAATAGAAGCCGTCACCAGAAGTCAGTATAAAAACTAAAACGCTAACAAGCAGAAAACAATTATTAAAAAGCTGTTATTAAAATATGAGTTGAGTTTTATGAGCTTTGTGAAGTTAGTCGGGTCGGTTTAATTTTTATATTTTGTTACATGGCCTAAGACGTACTCATCTGAGCATCTGTTTATGAAACAATAATCTAATCTCCGATATGATCCGTTTTTGGTATCGTAAATAGAGTTGACTCCAGTGGCTGTCCTCTATGCTTTCCTCTGTTAATCTCTAGGTTTGGAATGCTGTCTCTTCAGTCTAGTTCTGGCAGTCTTCAGTCTAGTTCTTTGTAGTTGAGAGGGAGGCGCGTTTGTTTTTGTTGTTTAGCCGGAGCTAATAGTGAAAGCCAGCTGCTTACTAAATAAAAACTTTCGTGCCTTGATTGCCACATACCGGGTCTCATACCCTATTTCGAACGACGATAGCTCGATGATCAATACCTCGATGTCGTCGAGCTAGAGACATCGAGGTATTGATCATCGAGCTATCGTCCGTCGTTAGAACTAGAGTATGAGACCCCCACATACCTTCATAAGAAGCAATGGGCACATTGACAGGATCGATCCTGGGAAACAGCGTCGCCTGAAGGAACACGTCTTTCATCATCTCTCTAAGAGTATCGTACAGGCCACCTGGTTCCTCCAAGTCCAGAGATGGCGAGAAAAATATATCTGTAAAAATATAATAAAGATACATGGCAGACGCAAACAGAGGCTGACATAAGTTCAGTTTTCATGCTTTCAAATTTCATACATGGGGTGGTGGGTCAATAAACTCAAAAATCAATAAACTGCGTCACACGAATTTCATGATTTGTACGATGGACTTTTGAGAAATAGACGCCACGCTCTTTCGCGACCTATACAATGTAGATGAAACAAAAGTATCGCTTCCATGGCAGATTTGCGATCACCCTTATAATCTCTACAGATTTTTAACGAAAATTGTCCCACTGCTCGGCAAAGGTCTAGTCTAGTTTACGCGTCTTAAATTTTTTTTGTCATAAACTGTTCTCACTATATGCTACTGTTTGTTCTTCTAATTACCGGGATCGCGTAGTTCTGCCACGATTTCCATTAGCGCTACCCGCGGACCTTTCTCCAAGTTCGTCTGGTTTTCGAAAAATTGCAAGCTGCTATCGACTGCTTTCATTATTTGACGTGAAACCTGCAACAAATGCTTTAGTTAAACTTACATCTTACAGGTTACGAAAGGTCTTTGATTCAGTCATTCGTGATTATTCTGTCGCTTGGTCTAAGTCTTAACTTAATAAATCATCATTTTTGACGACCCACAGCCGCCCAAACAATTATGTTTATGCCTTTTGGTCTTGAACCAGTCTGGTCTGGGCCACGGAAAGCTTTGTCTTGGACATTTTATAATTTTACATCAATGAAAAACAAGCAAATCCCTTATTTTAAAACGTTTAGAAACAGGTTTTACTTATAGCCAAGACAGCCTTTGTGTCGCTGAGCCGTAGAAGTAGGAATTGAGGCCAGTTGAGGCACACTGAAGTTGCGCGCACTCGCTGTTCTATCATAATAGAAATTTCTAATTTATGTTATGGCAAGGGTTCATAATGCTATCAAGAGTCGATTAAGGGAAACTGTTAGAGGAATGACATCTTTCTTCTAGATGATATTTTTACGGAAATTTGTCTTGCGATCATTATTTCTCATTATGCGCTATGTATTTAATGAATTTAATTGGGTGTTTTTTGTGAAAAATTGCAATTTATAATAAGTGACAGAATTCAAAGGATATTTAAAAAAACGAGTTCTCGAGTTTAGCGCATAGCAACACATTATGCGACTCATTTCTATATAGATGAGAGGGTAAATCTAAAAGATTATAGTTACCAGTGAATCGACGTATTTAACATAGGCGGGCCAGCGCTCCGCCCTGAAGGCCTCAGCTTCTAACTCTTTCTGCTCCTCTTCGATATCAGCCAGCTCCTCGGGATCGTCTATCTGCTCCTCGTCTTCTACTGGAGACTCTACCTCTTCGCCTGTACAATCATATTGATATTTGAAGGTGAATAGACAGATCTAGGGATGGATCGATCGAAAGATTGATTTTGTAGTGGCAATCTGTAGTATTAATCCTTACTTAATATTATAAATGCGAAAGTAACTCTGTATCTCTGTCCATCTTTCACGCCTAAATTACTAAACCGATAGAATTAAAATTTGCAGGCGTTGTCTAGACCCCGGTCTAGACAACGTCTGCAAATTTTAATTAAATTAATTAAATACTTTCTCCCGAGAAAGGACATAAGGATACCTTTTAACTGGTGTCAAGCTCCCGCGGCATAGTACAGGGACACGCGTTATGACCGAATCCAATGTTTTTTATTCTTTACACGTTATACTTTTAACAAAATTAAAAACCAATTAAAATAACTTCTTATTCGAACCATTTTTAGCTTCTACGCGAACCAAGTCGCGGGCAAACGCTAGTTTTAACATAGGTATACCTGCATCTCTCTGCCGCTGCCGTTCTTCCTTCCCAGCCTGCTTTGCCTCTCTCTTCTCCCGCCTGGCTTGTCTCCGCTCGAACTTCTGCTGAGCAGCTTCCGCCTTCAGTCTATCTCTTTCTTCATGTCTGAGTCTCCTAGCCTCTTTCTTATCCGCTATCTCTTTTATTTTAGCCGCGCGCGCCGCTTTCTCGTCGTCATCGAGTGTTGCTTCGTCTACTTCTTCTAATTCTTCGTCTTCGTCTTCGGACTGAATGGAACAATTGAAAATGATTTGGTAACAATGAAAATCCATTTAGGAAAGTCAAGAATCTCTAAAAATCTCTAACAACAAAATGACGCGGAATGATGATATCTTACAACACATTACAAACATAGTTGTAAATATTTTATAATTATTAGTAATCTTTTAACGGGTATCTATGTGACCACGAGTGTGGAAACGTCGGAAGAATAGGTAAATGAACGCGATAAATACCCTTTATGTAGAGAGAGTTCTAATAATAAAACGTAGGTTTTGTTTTCAATTGGTCCCCTACGTAGAAGACCTTAGTACACAAGGAACAAATATCTGAAGATCGTAGAAACATTTGTTCCGAGGCGGGAAACGAACCCTCTTGCATCGAAAGCGGACCTTCGTCCGCATCGCCAGAGGTCGTCAAATTATTATGAAGCGAGCTTTATTTTGACGATATTGAAAATAATTTCACTAATCGATTGCTAAACTATCTTTGTGTACTATATGCTATGGTTTGTGCAGGTGCCACGTAAGTGAAGCCGCGAGCTATCAATGTACTCGTGTGCTCAAAAGACATCGGAACATTACATCATATCCATTGACATCTCGTTTAAGAATATCATAGTTCAGGGGCTTCTGTGAAACTAACGTAAATATGTATAACCATACTTAAGTATGTACTTACATAGACAGCTATCAACTTAACCTTTCCAATAGGCTTTGCCGTAGTCGGGTAAAAAAATAATACAATGTTACTTGCATAGTGGAATTTTCAAGCTTAAGCCGCGTTGACACGATCAGAGTCAGCTCGGACCGAGTGGATTCGGATACCTACTCGGACGCAACTCGGATTGTGGCAACCCATAATCCGAGCGCACTCGACGACGAATAAGGGTTGCCACAATACGAGTTGCGTCCGAGTCCACTCGGTCCGAGCAGACTCTGATGGTGTCAACTCGGCTTCAAGCCGCATTGACACGATCAGAGTCTGCTCGGACCGAGTGGACTCGGATACCTTCTCGTAGGCAACTCGAATTGTGGCAATAACTCGGATTGTGGCCATAATCGTCGGCGCTCGGATTATGAATTGTCATATAGTTTTACCCGAGTTGCGTCCGAGTAAGTATCCGAGTCCAATCGGTCCGAGGAGACTCCGATCGTGTCAACGCGGCTTTATTTGGCTTTGAGTTTGTGTGACAATAATTGTTAAGCTTACCTCTAGTTCCTCCTGAATATTGAAGAACAGTTTATAATTACTTGCCAGAATATCTTTGAATTCAGAATGGCTTTCTAAAATCTTATCACGCCTGGAACAAAAATTAATCAATTGCATTCTACACAAAACGACCAATTATCTTACTGCCGTTAAATCTTGTCGACACCAGAAATAGATTTAAAATTAGGTGTGCTAGTTAAAAAGCATTCCATACGAGATATTAGTCCAGAGACGAGATGTACTTAGGTACCATTTTTGTATGGGATTTACCTAATGCACAAAACACTCCTACGCGAGATGTCAGTGCAGATCATAGTTCCCCCACTTAGAATAAGAATTAGATGGGATTTACCGCAAGTAGCGCATTCCCGCACTGAGGAAAGGTTGCGGGTACTGATATTAGATACCGACATTTAATTTCTTAGAACGTTCTCGAAGTGTAATAAGGTAATCAATTTAAAAATAGAATACCATAGAATAAGAAGAGTTTTTTTTACCTTCTACACATTCTTGGATGGCGCTCGTGGACCGCCAACAGTTCTAATTTATCAGGGTTCTCTTTGCGGATATGTAGCGGCTTGTCGCCCCATTGCTGGATGTTATGCAGGCCGCGTTTCACGTTGTTCTGAGCCGTGAGCACTCGCTCTTGCAGTGTGTTGATCGCTGCGTACACTTCTGCCATCCAATCGGCAACTGAAATCATTAAGAATAACCTTGGTTAGTGTGATTATAGCGAGTATATTCACATGCGTCTTCTTATATTAAACAACTTCGAGATGACCATCTGCGAAAGACACCTGGATTCGGTAAAGATGAAAACAGCGATTTGACGATGTTTAGGGGACATTCAGAATGATTATCTAAACAAAATAGTGCATCGCTTATTAAAATTTATAATAAATGACGTCAGTAAATTTTGTAATAAATTAAATAGATAATATTGTAAGTTAGCAAAAAATTGTAAATAGGAGAGTAGCTCTTATAACATGGATTAAATCCTTCAGTTTTAAGACATTGCGGCATAGATGACGCGAAGACTCGACGTAGATTTCCGAAAGCAGCCCAGCCCAGATGGATCCTCACGGCTTTCTTCTCGAAATTGTTTTTACTCAACTGCAAAATGTGCAGGGGAGGCCTTTGGACTAAGATGGGCTGATGATGATGGATGTAAGAAATTCATCATCATCAGCCCATGCTAGCTTACTGATGGACATAGGCCCTAATGGTCCCCTAGTGAGCGCCACAGCGCCCTGTCTTCTTCTTAAGGCTCCGGGCACGGATGAATTTCCCATACAAACTTGATCTCACAGTAGTTTACTGTAAGTCTGCCAGGCGTCACACGGCACACAAGGCTCACACGAGGCAGTGGACGTCTAAACTGAGTTGCGACATTCCAATTGAGATGACGTATACTTACAGTCGTCGTTCCAAGTGAGTTCTTCTACGCCCCGCCCCAGCAGGTCGTCGATACTCGATATCTCCTTCTCGATGAGCGCCACTTCGGTCTCGTGGCTGCCCTCGCGGATCGCGTTGTACCACGCTATGGCGCGGTTCAGCCGATTCATATCATACTGCGTGGATAAATAGGGAAGTTTAGTTATTTAATGTCGATTTCAAACAAATATCAAAATGGCGGTGGGAAGGTAGAAAGTCCCCCACTTAGTCTGAATTAGTGAATAGACGGGGAATAGGTCGTACTGCTGGAGTCACTGAAAAAGCTTAATCGACATAACGTGATTGCGCCGCCTACTGTAACTGAATTACAGAACGATACACATCGTGCAAAAAATAAACCTTCCACAATTTAACTTTAAGTGGCGATGTGGTCGAAGATAACGGAGGTCTAAAAGACACATTCACTCTCGTCTTGAAAAGTTCGAGGTTTTAGCGATATTGCTAAACACAGGTGCTGAATTTAAAGTAAATTTTCATCATCATCACCACATCCACAGCTGGACAACCTCCTCCACTATTGAGCGCGATTGTGCTTGTCTCAATTGATATTTAACATTGCTACCTGTAACTTTTCATTGCGAGCATACAGTTCCAATCCATCAGGAGGTATTCCCTGCTTATCCAAGTACTTCATGTAGCGTATTTCCCGCAACAATAAAACCAGCTGAAAAGGGTAATAAAACTTATATTCCCTAACTTGTTTATTTTTACAGGCAGTTTTTACATATTTACATTATACATATATACACGGTTACTGGGTATTCGACCTATTCCTAGGAGGTTGTAGAGGTTATTTTCGTTGAATTGGACCATAATGTTCTAGTGCAAAAGTTAACCATTTCTGAGAAGAATATTTAAGTTTTCTCTACAACGTTCTAGCAGGGATGGGTCGAATAAGTTGCGACCCTGTATATTGTGTCGCATAATAGGTTACTACTAACATAATATACTATATTGCTAACTTCTGCCCGCGACTGCGAACGTATTTTTTGGGCTAAAAGTAGCCTATATGTACTTCATATTCCAGGTCTAATCCGTGTGCAAAATTTTATACGGACAGGCGGACCATAAAATTATACTATAAGGGTTTCTTTGAGGTATAGAACAATAAAAATTTATTAAAAATGCTTTATCTTCTAAGACCTAACAGGAAGTTTAAACACGCGAGTTATTTTAAATACTAACTAGTAATACGTACCTCAGGGCTAAAGTTATTCCTCACAAACGGCGGGTCCCTATAAATGAGGTTCTTGGCTAGATGCGTTTTACATATCGTTGGGACAGTAACGCACCAAAGTTTGAACTGTTTGTCTTCTAACGCGTTCAGATACGACAGCATCTCGTTATGTTTCTGTTTCAAGTATGCTGCGTATTCTGTTTCGATGATACTGTAAATAATTAAACAAAATATTGTAACTGATGGGATCAAAATTTTAATACATTATTCATTAGAAAACGAATAATTTAAGGCGATAGTTGAAGATAACACTTTTGTAAGTTTAACATTAACAAAGTGTCGTAAGTGCAATCCGTCATTGTGATCACCAATCCGCCCGCCAAGGGTGGTGATCTCTCCCCCCTTTCCCTTTTTGGAGGAGCAACAGGAGGAGGAGAATTTTTCAACGCTGGACACATAACGTGTGCTGATAAGGAGGATTCGAAAAAAAATTAAGTCTTTTGATTTTACGTTGTCAGTCTCAACTAAAACACGATATCAAAATCTGTTCATCATGCACAAACTTTTTCGATTTCTCATTTTATTTATTTATTCCACTCTGATACATGTTATTGTACGCTACAAAAATCACAGATAAATAAAAAATCTGTGACATGTGTTTATTTAACTTAGGTAATTAGTATTTTGTAATAAGTATATCAGTCATCTAGTACCCATAACACAAGCTCTGCTTACCTTGGGGCTAGATGATGCTGTTTGGATAGTCAACATTATTTATTTATAGGTACACAAACATGCCAAACTTACACTCTCTTTACGTCGGGAAGTACGTACACCACGTACCGATAATCCTTATTGCATAAACTAAGATATGAACTACTCACGGATCTTCAAACAGGATGAAATCCTCCATAGGATTTTGGATTCTCTTCCTCAGTTTATGTAACCACCAGAGCATGCCGGCTACCGGCGGCAAGTAATTGTCCACCATAGGTCTCTCGGGTCCTTTTGTCATTTTCTAGAATTTATAACGTATTTACACTAATATATCAGTCAATATAATAAATCAGTTTTTTATTTATGAGTCATCATCATCATCACCAGCCTATAATAGTCCACTGCTGGACATAGGCCTCCCCTAATGAGCGCCATAGATGGCATCATTATTTGGGGGTTATTGCCCATAATCCCCACGCTGGGCATGCGGGTTGGGGATCGCAGTTCGGTGTAGTTGTTCTGCAGAAGGCGCTGCTGCCCGCCCCCCGGTGTGTTTCCCTTAGTCGCCTCTTACGACACCCACGGGAAGAGTTGGGGTGGTGAAATTCTATGCCGGCACCACAAGGCCTTTATTATTTATGAGTACCGATTATTTTTTTTTATTTATTTATGAGTTTTTGAGTAAAACTAACTTAGGGAACTACTGCTCCGATTTTGAAATTGTAGTAGAATGTGTTTTCTGATCTCAATTACTTTTAAACAACGTAATAAGCCCATATTATGGTAGTGTGTGAGGAAGTAGCTTGATGTGTGAATAACGACGTCCTATCCTATTGGTTGTTTAAACTTTTTTATTTTGTCCGCGTTTAAAACAGAGATGTGACGAACGAGGCAGAGCTGAGGGAGACACTTCTCTGCTTTTCCGTTCTCTGGCATTGAAGGGTTTCCGGCCTAATTTTCTTTAAGACTTGTACTCTAAACAAATAGCGGAGTCCCTCAAACGAAAATACGATAACCTTGACTGAGGTTACTTATTTGAGCCGTTTCGGATGGAAACCCTATATAGGTACTTGGGGTCCTGGTGCACACACAGTATATAAAGACCTCACAAAGCTAATTATGGAGTCCACATGTGATCGGAATGCTGGCTTTTATTTCGGTCAACGAATTAGTATCGCCCTCCAACGTAGTAATGCTGCCAGCATTCTGGGCACTCTGCTTTTTATGCATTGGCGATGGCTTAGATTTTTAGGGAATAGACATATTTATATTTATGCTAATATTATAGCGGAAAGATTTGATTGTTTATTTGTTTGAATTAAATAGGCTCCGAAACTACAGGACCTCTAAATTTTCCCTGATGAACATAGGCTATAGAATACTTTAAATAGTTAAGGATCCAAATTTTCGTTAAATACCCGCCCGAAGCCGGGGCGGACTAGTGCCTGTATATAGGTACTAATTGTTATTGTTATATTATTTCATGTACCTACTACTATAATTAGCTTAGTGAATAAATTATATAAGAAGTAAAACATACAGCCAATTCCTCGTCGTAGATCTCTTTCACATCGTCCAAGTTCTTGTGCATATAATCAAGCAGTCTTGTGAGTTTGGGCCTCAGCTCTTGCTTGATGAGCGGCCGGTGGAAAAGATCACCGATTATTTGAAAGAACTGGAACAAAAAAAAAGAGCGATAAAATACTCGTTAGAAATTATTAGAATGACTAAGTTGGACTATCTCTTATGAGCTCCTTATTACTCTTATGAGCTTTCCTACTACTCTTATGAGACTGGTGTTCTCTGAAGAGTCCAGTACTCACTTACTTACTACATTTGTGGGTTATTCCCCATAATCCCCACGCTGGGCATGCGGGTTGGAATCGCAGTTCGGAGGAGTTATCCTGCAGAGAGCGCTGCTGCCCGCCCCCCGGTGTGTCTCACTTAGTCGCCTCTCACTACACCCACGGGAAGAGTTTATGCCGGCAATTTTAGCAACGGATATTATATTATATTCTCCTTAAAGGAATGCTCTAAATTATGGCACTAGTCCTCGCAAGAAAAGTGCAGAGAGGCTAAACTCAGTCTATATAGCAAGCAGTGCACGAAAATTGAAAATTTCACGTGATATTATATTCACCTTAAAGAAGTGCTCCAAATTATGGCACTCATCTAGTCCTTGCGAGAACAGAGAGGCCAGTCTCCTGTCTACGTCATCCAGCACTCCCATATGCTTCTCGTAGTCTGCCAGGAACGAGTCGTCTTCCGGGTCGGCGGGGTCGTAAGTGATGTTACCTAGGTTTTGGTAGATGAGCGAGTATTGTTCAAGTACCTGGCGTTAAGGGAAAACTTGTTTAATGAAAAGCCTTTATGAACATAGAAAGTTATAATTTAATAACCAAATAGAACTAGTGTTTGCAACTAAAATAAATAATGCTGGACAATCCACACAGCATCACCTAGCCCCAAGCTAAGCAGAGCTTGTGTTATGATGAGATACTAAATAACTGATATGATATTTTTAATACAATATTATTACTTATAAGTTATTATAGATATTTTTAATACGTAGAAAACGACCAGAACACCCTGAACAAATATCTGCAGATGTACGAATATTTTCCCAAGGCGGGAATCGAACCCGCAACCTCCTGCGTCGCAGGCAGACCTTCACCCACCGCGCCACAGAGGTCGTCAATTGAAATAATTGAGCTATTTGCAGACTGTTGCAAGTAATCCACGAGTAGCTCAACTTTTCTTCTAAACAAAAATGGCGTTACTTTGTCAACAATGCGTAAATGAAATAAAACCCGCAGCATTCTGCGTTGCAGCCGTCGCAGGCAGACCCACAAGAAGACAGAACTCTACATATACATTGAAAAATAAATTGGAATTAATACCATGCTCCACAAAAAATGGGTCCACGATGTATAGCGATGCAATATAGTCTATTCTAATCTAGAGTACCATGCTACGGGACTGTTAAATATTTAAGCATTTAAATCTATTAAATTTATTTTTATTAGTGGTATTTAGTATATTATTATTATAATTAAAGTTTATTTATTTATTCAGAAAGGGACGCCAAGCCAAAGCGTATTTGGTAAATAAAACAACTACCTATACCTATATAAAGAGTGTCTAATAATATGCTAATAACAAGCTGACACAACATAGTATTAAAGTTATAGGTAAAACTGTGTACCAACCTTCATACACTCAGTGCTCAGAATCTTCCCCCTTAGTCCGGAGAACTCCACCTTTTCCAGCTTTAGAATCTCCACAGTAGCCTCGAGGATATGTTCGATCATCTTAAGCCTCTTCATGTATACAATGAAACGCATGAACACCCGATCGAAGTCAAACGACCATCGCACAGGCAACACTCCAGGGGGGAAGAATGTGTGGACTTTGTCGCGATTCATTTCATACGTTTCACTGAAATATGTAATAGCTATTAAAACTCTTTCTATGTATATATCCGTCTTCATCGTCAGCCTATATCAGTACACTGCTGGACGTAGGCCTCCCCTTATGATTTGGGGATTATTGCGAAAAATCCCCACGCTAGGCATGCGGGTTGGGGATCGCAGTTCGGTGGAGTTGGTCTGCAGAGGGCGCTGCTGCCCGCATCCGGTTTCTTTCCCTTAGTCCACTGCATCGGCGCATAATCAAATCTTTCCGCTTTATAATATGTATAGATTAGCGAGTTAACACAAAATCGGTTCGCAGTTAACCCACTAATATTCATAATTAACTACAATTCTAATACTAGCTATTAATAAACAACGTTTGTATGGAAAATTCATCCGTCGCGGGATCTTTAATACTCATTGGGAAACTACAGCGTACTGAACTGAATAAGATTTCTGGTTAAGTAGCCATGTTAAGGGAATGCCAAACTTACATAAAGTGATTGAGAATACTGAGAGCTTTCTTGATTTTTATCAACTGTTCGTCAGGCTCCCCTTGAAATATAGATGGCGGATCGATGGAATTGGTGCATTGTTGAATCACTAGGTTGCATACTTCTCGCAGAAGAGCTGTTGAAAAATTTGGTGTTTTTGAGTATCTACTGGGAAAAACCTTTATTAACAAAGCAAATTACAATTTAATAATCAAATTAGAACTAGTATTTACAATTGAAACGATTGAGCTAACTACAGACTGTTGCAAACAAACTACAGGTAGCTCAACTGATCCATATCAGTTGCAAGTGTCCCCAGGACGCTGGCTGCATTAGTATCTACTGATATACTTAGGCATACACTGCTGAATGTGTGCGTAACTGCTACATAACTGCCTACCTTGAGTACAACTTATTTTTACAGCTCTTTATAATACCCTAGTGCCAAGGTAAACCTGACTATATATATATAGGTATTTAAGGCACTATTATCTAAACAGGTACTCTTATGACAAGCGACATCCATATACAGGGCAAGTTTGCTTTCAGTGCTAAAGATCTAAATAACGAACAGAACTTGACGTTCATCGATCACAAACATCAAAACCAAAGGACAATTGCAAGTGAAATAAGAATGCAATTCTAAACTTACGAATTAATTTCTTGACATTGCTGTAATATCTGGAATTTCCCCAGAGGAGGCCGATGCAGTGGATCATAGGTCTGATCTGCGGCTTGGCGTCCACAAAATCGGTGCCTTCAAACGTTTCGAAGTGGAACAATAGAGGCTTCTGATAAACGTAGATATCGCGACATTCCACGATCGCTGGAAATTATGTCATTTTAACATTAATGTCATGTTACTTCATAGTATTTGTAAGAGAATAGTTGTAATGTAATTTATTTAGTAGAGGGTTATTTTTAGGGTTCCGTAAATCAAAAAGAAAAAAGATTCGAAAACAAAATAGGCTACGTGTAGTCCGTCTGTCCATCTATCAATGTCCTTTTCTTAATAACGCGTCAACTACAGGACCGATTTGTAAAATTCTTTCACCAAAAATGCTACATTATACCTGATGAAAATAGGCTATAGAATATTTTCAAAAAGTAAGGGATCCTTATGTTTAATACCTGTGCGAAGCCGGGGAGCACCGCCAGTCTTTAATAAAAAGAATCTGAACTTAATTGTCAAGTAAAAAGAGACAAATTATTCTCACCAGCAACGACATTAGTGAGCATCGTCTTGAAACAGCCGAAGTAAACGCTATGGGTCTCCTCCAGAAAGTGCGCCATGCGTTTGACGCGAGGGTCCCTCAGCTGAGAGTAAATACCCTCGAGGTTGCGCAGGCGTTGCGCGTAGAAATCTATGTCCATGCTGGGTAACGGGAACTTTGTCCTTTTAAAAGCTGTATCGAAGTAATACACGATATATTTGAACGTAAGGGACAAATATATGAATTTTTAACAACCTCCATTAAGCTGGCCGTTTTGCAAATCTTATTTTGTAGTAGGTATCTGACCTAATAATATAGCAAATTTCTAAGGGACACTACAAATGTTATAAACGCGAAAGTTTAAGTATGGATGAATGTTTATTACTCTTTTACGCTAAAACTACGTAACGGATTTATGAAAAACAGATGTTGTATGACCTGGAATAACATAATGGGCAATTTTTATCCCAAAAATCCCACGGGATCGGGAGTTACGCGGGTGAAACCAGCTAATATAGTAATAATATCTATGTACAACAACAACATCAGCCTATAATAGTCCACAGCTGGACATAGGTCTCCCATTGCCCATAATCCCCACGCTGGGCTGGCGGGTTGGGGATAGCAGTTCGGTGGAGCTGTTTTGCAGAGGGCACTGCTGCCCGCCCCCCGTGTGTCCCTCTTAATCGCCGCTTATGACAACCACAGGAAGAGTAGGATGGTGAAATTATGCCGGCACCACATGGCAAATAATATCTACAGCTCATCTTATTAAGCTGTCCCTCAAGCATTATAAAGTATTCTCACCAATATACGAGTCTTCTTTTAGAAGATTGTGTACTTGCTCCGTCCATTTAATAATCGCGCCTTCTATGTTCGTCTTCAGATTTAAATCTACATCTTCACCTTCACTGCAATGTACAAATTGCATCATCATCACTAAAGTATAAAACAAAGTCGCATCCCACTGTCTGTATGTCTGAATGTCCCTTTGTATGCTTATATCTTTAAAACTACGCATCGTATTTTGTTGATGCAGTTTTTTTTATAGATAGATTGATGCAATAGGAAGGTTTAAACCTTTTTTTTTTTAAACCTTCATGCATGTTTATGTATGTAACATGCATAATATATTAGAGAAACACTGATTATTTTAGTTCCTAATGTGATGTCAGTCAAATATATAATATCTATCAGATAAATCTAATATTCCGAAAGATGTAGGCTACATTTTACCGGGGAAAAGGTCTATAGCTCTACACACACCTGATTCCGTCCCGCGGTGAGAGTCAACATAATCTACAAATAAACTATCTATGAGTTAGAGTTGTTGATCTATCTTATCCACCAGCCTGTAACAGTCCACTGCTGGACAAAGGCATCTCCTAATGAGCGCCATAGATGGCATAATTCATCATTTGAGGGTTATTGCCCATAATCCCCACGCTGGGCATGCGGGTTGGAGATCGCAGTTCGGTGGAGTTGTTCTGCTGAGGGCGCTGCTGCACGCCCCCCGGTGTATTTCCCTTAGTCGCCTCTTACGACAACCATGGAATGGAAAGAGTTAGGGTGGTGAAATTAATTCTATGCCGCCACCACACGGCATGTTGATCTATGGTCCTACTTTATCATCAGCTGATAAGTATGCTATCTTGTCTACCTGTAACTAAGCTAGTACTTAATAACATAGCTGATATACCTTTCTTTTAGCCTAGCCTCTGCTTGATAAATAGTTTCAACTCCATCTGGCATTGGAAGCATAACTTGACTCATCATATCTCCTTTTAACTGAAAATGCATTGGAATTGAATATATCAAATACAATACTTTGAAATAAATAATGTCCGACAATCCACACAGCATCATCTACCCCCAAGCTATGCAGAGCTTGTGATATGGATACTAGATTACTGATAAAAAAATACATAAAAAGAAATGCTAAAATCAATTTTGTAGAGGTTGGGACAGGTATTTTTTTTTTAATCCCTTCCAAAATTACCTGATGCATCAAACTTCGTAACTCATTGACCTGCCTCTTCATGTCAGCGCAAACAATTTTAGGCCAGCCCTTCTGATTCTCAGGATTGCAGAGTAGAGGACCTATCACCTCATCGGCCATCACACTAAGGTCCATTAACACATTACCAGACATCTCTCCAATTGTTAATACCTGAAAAAATTTTAAACCTGTAAGCTGCACCCTTTTTAGGGTTTCAAGACACCCTTATGGCCTCGCTTTATCTTTTATTTTTCTAATATCGAAGTAATTACCTCAACAATGAACTTGTAATTTAAAATGTAATACATTTCATGCATTTTATCTTTGCATTTATCTTTAATATCTAAATTATTAAAGCTATAATTGAAATTTTAATAATAATTCATTTACCTTGCGAAAATTAGATTGAGTAATTTGCTCTTCCTCCCTTAGAAAATATACCATCTTGCCTCTGCTTATAGGTGGAAAGGTAATGGAACAGGTAAGCAGTCCAGCTGTGTTCATACGAAAGACTAGCAGTCTTTGAGTTTTATTTTCAAACCATCTGAACAGAATGTGCTGTAAGGAGATTAAGTAACTAATCCATTATAATTTACAAAATTTCAAGTTTAATTTGTCATGATGAATAATTAAGTTAACATACCCTATCATCTCCTGTGATGAATTTATTCCATTTATCGATTTTCTGCTTTAGAGTCTTGACCAGGTATTCAGAGATAAACTCTAAGCGAGTATCAACATCTTCTTTCTAGAATATTATATGTACATGTTTGTTTATACAGGTTTATTTATTAAAATTACAAGCAGATGGCCAACATGATGCTAGTTAACAGTGGACCTAACAGAAAAGAGCCTAGCACAGCACATACAGTAATGGACAACACAGAAGTGCTCACTATATTGGCGCGGCCCTTACCTGCCTGAGGCATCATCATCATGTACCGAAGCCCGCACACTGCCACTGGACATAACAACCAGAGACCTATCTGATGTGAAATGTGAATCCGATTTTGCGATGCTAGAAGGGTTGCTGTTATTGCATGAGTATGTTGTGCTACTTCAGGCTATGCTGTTTTGGAGGCCGCTTCATTCAACTAATATTAAACAGAGCTAAATATAGTACTTCAATGGAGATAAATAATGGTACGAATTTGGTAGGTACTCACTGCGTCACCCATTTCCCCGTAAGTGTAACTCTAACGACGTTGTATTATTTACACATTATGCTAAATTATAACAATAAATCCTTGACTTCCAGGTAGAATTTCAATTCGGAACAAATAGGTATTTGATTTGATAAACCTGTATGTATGACTGTCACTGCGTTTTCATGGCAACGCCGAAAGCGAAACTTGTACAAACTTTTTGAATTTCGAGCCAAAATGCGATATAACAAACCATAGATTAATTATACTACTAAGATACTCACTCTAGATAATAAACTAATTCTACCTATGCGATGCTTCCAACTAATGAATCTAAAATTTTACCATTAAACAGAAATCTTGCTGTTGTCTTATTCTTACCACTTCGATCTTGACCATAGATTAACCCGCGTAACGCTTTATTCACTTTAGCGCAATGAGGACCCGTCAAGTTTTTTCTTATGAATGCAGTTTTATAGACCTAGAAAAACTAAGACATGCAAAAATTTTTGCTCTACGACCAAACTGACAAAGTTATGGGTTAAATAACGAGCAAAGCACCTGACCGCGCGAACGCAAGCGAAGCGATGACGTCACAATGACCCAGCACTTGCCGCCGAACCACTGCGCGGTCTTATTCTGTTCGCGGTACTCCTCCCACAAGGAGCGTAACGTCCCCAGTTTATACTCAATCGATTGATATGTGATTTGATTTGTTTAATAGTAGAAGGTTGTTATTTTATTATAATAATAACAAATGAGTGGTAGAAATACTACCTAGAAATCGTTTTTTCGATTATCTTTGTACCTAATCATTTAAACTGAAATTCGTGGTTGGAAACATAAGAAGTGAACAAATCTCATTATCAACCTAATCAGAACAGCAGGATAAGTAGTAGGTAGGTGCACATACTTGGACTAGCCTATATAAAATACCTAAAAGTTTTAGGTTAGTCAGCCAGGGCAGTTGTGTTTGTTGTTGTAACCTACGCCGTTATTTTTAACATTGGTATGTAGATATGTACAAACTTAATTGTTTCTTCATAACAGCACATTTTTTGCTCATTTTCGGGTACTTTGGCGCACTGAAATCAGTTTTTCAGAAGTACGAATTGAAGTATAAGGTTTTCAGTTTGCATTTCGGTACTATACAGTACTTATAATTCTGCATATTTTCACGTAAAAACCACAAAACCACTACACGACCCGCCCAGATCGAGTGAACTTTAGGTACTTAATAAATGAATGGCGGAGAGCGCGCGCTCGGGCGGAAAGGTAATCGTGACGTCACAATGATCTCTACAGCCATCCCGCCATCGGTTGGCTTTTACAAAATGCGTAATATCTTCGCAACCAATGAACCGATTTCAATAATTTAAAAAGTACCGTACACAAGTAAAAGGAACAACATTACTAGAAAATTTCAATACATTTTCCGATTTGATACGAGGACCCATTAACGTGAATTAGTCCTTAATTTAAAGAGGACAACGCGCGTGCGTTAGTCCCCTGGGCTGCGTTCTCAACCAACGCTCGAGCGCGCTCGGAGTGCAACTAGGTCGTTCAAGACCTCAGGAAAAACGCTCGGTTGTTAGTAACTAGAGCGTTCACAACCTGCGACGGTTGCAACTTTTTACCGGTGTAATTCGATCGACGAAAAACACTCTGACATTGACAGCTGTCATATTTTCCCAAAAGTGTTGTTTGTTTTATCTACCTACATCAAGATTTCTACAGTAAATTTCAAAATTTTCAGTATTTATCAGTTATCATTCGTAGTCACAGTCAGTAGATACAATTTACCTATAAGTAATCGCAAAACAAAAACAAAACAAACGAACGTCCGGCAATTACTGTAACGTCAGTTTTGTCATGATAATGTCAACTTTGACGTATAACAACCGACTCGTTCTGAACCTTTGGGTAAGTTAAAATTTACACCAAACAACCGCACCCTGAGCCTCTGAACGCACCCCTGCGTAACAATAAGCATTTTTGGTGCCTACATGCACTACAGACAGACACATGTAGTCCTGCCTGCAGTGAAAAGTCTATGGGTGTGTGTGTGTTAGTTATGCTTTCAACTCAAAGGACTGAACGGATTCGAATAATATCTGGACAACTTACTAATAAAAGTAATAAATTGTATCAACTACTTTACCCCACGGAATGTTTCCGTGGGTTGATCAGATTCAGCTCAAGGCAGTTTAAAATAATAGAGTTCTGAGGTAAAAGGGCGTTTATTTTTAATGATTATTTTTATAGATTTTGTTTAATAAGAATAAAATTGTCGGGAAAACCTGTTCCGTAAAAGAAAATCATGTCAAAATTCCGACTTTCTACCGTATGTCCGCTATTTTTCACACTGGCAACGTGACGCGTGCTACACTCGAACTTTGTGGCATTCATTGTCACTTGTCACTGTCAAGTGCTGAACGCGCGAAAAATCGTAAACAAAATCCTTCGTCTGAGACAAAATCAAAGCAAGCGACTGTGTTCAGTTCCTGTCGTTGCCTGGCCTGCAAGAAAATAAAGAAATTAGCTTACAAATCAAACAGAATCTATTCTAATAATGGAAGGCTTTGACGATCCTGGAGTTTTTTTCTCAGATAACTTTGGTGTCGACGAAAATGAATCTCAAGACCAACTTAACCTTCAAGCCGTAAAAAAGAAGTTCAAAGAATTTATCAGACAGTTTCATACAGGAAACTTCGACTACAAATACAGGTAGGTACAAAAAAAATCTCCTAAACTTTGTTTATTTAGAATAGAAAATTTTGTAAAATTAACATTCAAATCCCTTTTATCCTTCAGAGATGCCCTCAAACGAAACTACAACCTGGCGAATTATTGGGTTGAAATAAACATTGAAGACCTGTCCAGTTTTGATGAAGTGTTGGCAGAAAAACTGTACAAGAAACCCACAGAACATTTACCTATTCTCGAAGAGGCTGCTAAAGAGGTATTATGATAATTTGAATACTCGGTCTGACCCCATCTACATTAATTTGGCAGCTACACATCAATAGCATGGTTCAGGGCTTTGCTAATCTTAGATGGACCAAGTACCATACTATTTCAGGCCCTCCTGATGATACAAGCCAGGGCATACAAAGTATCTCTTAACTTTATTGGTCCACTAGTATTTATTGTAGTTTGATAGCAAGTTTTAATAGTTCAGGATGAGCTGATGAGGACATGAGAGTACACCTAAGATAGAGCATGAGTAGGTACAGTAAGTTTGCTCTGAATAGAGTTATTTTTGAGTAAAACTTACGTGTTATAAAATAAAGGGTTTGTTTAAGATAGCATGTATTATATGCTGCTGAAGGCTAATTACATGTTTCCTCCTACTTACAGTTAGCAGATGAGCTGACTGCACCAAGACCCGAAGGCGAGGAAAAGGTAGAAGACATACAAGTATTGCTGTCTTCAGATGCCCATGCAGCCAACCTAAGGGAGCTCAAGGTAAACTTAATAAATCACATTAATATTTTTATAAGTTTGGATGTACTGGATTAGGCTAAAATTTTGTATAGACAAAGGTTTAAAATGTGGACTACTTTTGCCGAAAAAATAAGTGTGCAGAAGCTGTTTGTTTAATAGTTCTACTAATAATAATGCAAATCAAATAGTAGAATTTCACCAACAATATTCCTCTTTCAGTCTGAAACTGTATCCCGCCTCGTGAAAATCCCAGGTATTGTGATATCTGCATCTGGTATAAAAGCCAAGGCTACGAAGATTTCAATTCAATGTCGATCCTGTCGGAACATCATCCCAAACCTACCTGTGAAGCCTGGCTTGGAAGGTTATGTCATGCCCAGAAAATGCAACACGTAAGATATTCTTTTTTTATATATGGGTTCATATCTGTTCATAAAACTGGTTGTTATAATGAAAAAAGTAATAATTAAATGCTTAATAAACTCATGTATATGATAATAAAAAAAAATGTAGCAGAAAGGTAAAACTTAAAAGGAAGTTATGATAAATTAATTAGATTATGAAAAAGGAGGGAACTAAAAATTATAAAAAGCATACATATTATGCAAAAAACTAAACCAACAGACTTACAGTCATGTTGGACATTGGACTACCCTGATAGCTCTTACAGGGACTTATACCAAAATTCCTTTTATGTTTTAAGGATGTTACTTGCACATCTTGTGTGTTAATTTGCAGTTATTTCCACAACTTTGTTTTTGCAGAGAACAAGCTGGTCGACCAAAATGCCCACTGGATCCGTACTTCATTATCCCAGACAAGTGCAAGTGCATTGATTATCAGGTACACAATCTTCATTATCTGCTAAAAAATAAAAAAATCCTAAAAGTATAAAAAAATCCTTGTCTTGCAAAGCAAAGCTTAGTGGGTGTAAAACTTAAGTTTATTACATAGGTCCATTATGTTATATGTTATAGGGCTAAGAATTATTTTATGTCTGAAATCTTCAGGCAGTACAAGACATTGGACCTTTTAAATATAGACTCGACTTTTTGGTTAAATTTATTTTTGCAAATGGTACTAAAAGTACCTTAGCGATAATATTTTTTAAAAAACAAAATCCACAGCCCTCCATTCATCTCTGTGTTATAGCTGCTAGCAGCTAAGAAACTGTCCTTAAATAATACCGGCTCTTACTTTAAAAACAAGGTACAAATTACAATCTTGTTGTACAGGTGATAAAACTGCAAGAAACTCCAGAGAGCATCCCGCAAGGGGAGATGCCGCGCCACCTGACCGTGTACTGCGAGCGCGTGCTGTGCGAGCGAGTGGCGCCGGGCGCGCGCGTCACCGTGCTCGGCATATACTCCATCAAGAAGATCGCTAAGATTGGCGTGAGTTGTATTTAATAGTTATACTCGTACAGACTACGTCGGTTTACCTCGCGTGGTCAACGAGCGATCACTCGCCTTCGTGTCGTCACCTGTCAAGCGAGGCGATTCGGTGACATACAAAGTTGATGGAGTGAGCGTACCCATACAAAGAATACTAACCGCTCCAGGCGGTGCGGGTGGCATTCTAACCCCATTCTCTATGATAATTGATATGGGAGGTTTCTTGCCCCGTGTGACTTGACAACGTGTTCTAAATATTGTTTCGTCCGTTTCCACGCAGCTGTCTTGTCATTATCTATGTAACGCGTTTGGGTTGGCAATAGTAAAGTGTCTGTGCCCTGCCCGTGGATATCGTAACAGCTGACTACAGATTCTCACCAAAGCATAGCTTCCTTCTGTTCCTTCCATAGCACCTCGACTGCCATCACCGATCCACCTGCATTTAATCATCAGTCCAATGCCGGGTATAGGCCGCCTTCCCTAATAAACGCCATAGCGCCCTGTCTTCAGCTTTCGCATCCAGCATCTGCCAGCAGTTAAGCATTTACTATGGCAAAACCCCCTTAAATGAGTAGGCATATTATCCTGATATCCACTATTGATAACATAAAATGTTTATTACAGCGCGAAGGCCGCGACAAAGGCTCCGTCGGGGTCCGTTCATCGTACCTCCGCGCCGTCGGTCTAACCGCCGAGGAGGGGGTCACGGGCGGGCTTAGCCCCTTCACGACGGATGAGGAGGAACAGTTCAGGCGGCTGGCAGCTTCCCCGGACATCTACGAGAGGATCTCTAAGTCTATCGCGCCGAGCGTGTTCGGCGCTGTTGATATGAAGAAGGCGATTGCCACTTTGTTGTTTGGAGGTACATATGTAGGAAATCATGATCATCATCTTCAGCTCATGTTAGTCCACTGCTGGACTGCGACTAGATGAAGACAGAGCGCTATTGCACTCATTAGGGGAGACCTATGTATGTAGGAAATGTTTGTTATAAAATTTAGGGGATTTAGATAAAAGTGGTGTAAAAGACATTTATATTTTACACCTTAAAAAGTAGAGAAAATTATGAGTTACAATAAAATATTAAAATACAGCACAGATAATACAATTAAACAAGTTATGTTCATCAAGTATTGTTTACATATTATAAATACATCTTTATTTGTTATTCTTTGCTACAGGAGCTCGCAAACGTTTACCGGACGGTCTGACGCGTCGTGGCGACATCAACATCCTTCTCCTCGGAGACCCGGGCACAGCCAAGTCTCAGCTGCTCAAGTTTGTTGAGAAGGTGGCGCCCATCGGGGTCTACACGTCTGGCAAGGGCTCCAGCGCGGCTGGGCTCACTGCGTCCGTCATCAGGGACCCTGGCAGTGTGAGTTTGGTCTTATCTAAGCTAGTATTTACGCATAGGGGTGTAACACCGCCAACTTTCGGTTTGCGGGCTGCTTGTTATTTTATTTTGGCCCGATTTCATTTTGAACCTGAAATTGCGGATAAACACCACATCTTTCCGCTAAAAGATCCCGTTCGTAATCAGGGATTTGGGCAGTTTAAGTAGTATTGTGTAGTATTCTATAGTACTTAAGAACATTACTTAGGTGAATGTGTCAAACCGAACCACAGACTCCCTTAATTTTTTAGCCACGCCACATTGTTTATCATAAGCACACTGATGCGATTGCCTTCTTATGTCGCCTATTAAGAAGTGTCAGCTTGATGGTATACAAAATAAGCTAGAGGTTCATGGGTATCCTATGTTTCTAGCGTAATTTCGTGATGGAAGGCGGCGCAATGGTGCTGGCCGACGGCGGCGTGGTCTGCATCGACGAGTTCGACAAGATGCGAGAGGACGACCGAGTGGCTATACACGAGGCTATGGAGCAGCAGACTATATCTATTGCTAAGGTATGTGTGGGTCTGGTTGTTTCACAGCTTTTGAAGTCCATTAGGACTATTGATCTCATATACGCAATGTTTCAGCCCGATCCGTCCAGTAGTTTTGGCGTGAAAACAAACATCCATAGTTAGCATTTATAATATTAGTGTGAAATAATTTTATTATTTTATCTTGAAATATTACTAGAATATAGTCGACCTAAAACTAAAAGAATATGCTGCCATAACAATAAAAAACAAGGACAGTAAAGCTATGCTATATATCGCTATATTCGGCATCCAACGTGTTATGCTAATGCTATCAGCATCCTGAGCACTCTTCTGGGGACTTAGATTTTTAGGAAATAGATACATGTAAATACTACCGTGTCGTAATTGTTTTATTCTGTTAAATACTATAATTTTCTTTGTCAATCCTTTTACAACTTAAAAAAGAAATATCTGAATTGTTGTTTAATTATTACTAGCAACCCGCTCCAGCTTCGCACAGGAGCAATGCTGGTACAAAAACCTTCCTCTTAAATCACTCTATCTATTAAAAAAAACCGCATCAAAATCCGTTGCGTAGTTTTAAAGATTTAAGCATACATAGGGATATAGGGACAGAGAAAACGACTTGTTGTTTTATACTAATCTATGTAGTGATTATTATTTCAGGCGGGCATCACTACGACCCTAAACTCCCGCTGCTCTGTCCTAGCGGCCGCAAATTCCGTGTTCGGCCGATGGGACGACACGAAGGCAGATGACAACATAGACTTCATGCCCACCATCCTGTCTCGATTTGACATGATCTTCATCGTCAAAGATGAACATGATCAGAACAGGGATATTGTAAGTACAATAATTTTGAAATCGTTTATTCTATTAGTTTGTATTATTAAGGTTCTTAAAGCAAGGGCTACTGAGTGTTATTAAAGATCAGCCAATAAACAATACAAAACAGTTTTAAAACTAATGTGGTAGAGCTGCGAAGAATAGTAAACTTGTTTTTATACAATATACATATAAGTAACGTGAGTTGTTATCTAAAAAATTACAAATGATGATAACAGTTTTTGACTATGATGATCCTATTGCATAGCTCTTCTGTTCAAATCAATAAACCTCTGAGCTATAAATACAATTTAGTCCTGTTAGTTTGGTACGAAAACGAGCGTGTCTTAATTTTCGCCCACTTACCTCCTGTACATAAAAGTACGTGTGCACATTTTGCATCAATAAACAAGTTTTCCAACTGTTTTTGGCGCAGATCTTATTGATTGTTTGTAGATTAATTAGGTCCGAAATATTTAAACTATATAAATATGTAGCTATAATTTCCTTCCAGACTCTGGCCAAGCACATCATCTCAGTTCACATGGGCGGCGACAGCGTAGAACGCGAGACCGCCGCGGGGGAGCTACCCCTCGCGTTGCTACGTCGCTACTCGGCGTACTGCCGCGCGCGCTGCGGACCGCGACTCTCCGCGGCGGCGGCCGAGAGGCTGCGCGCTAGATACGTGCTCATGCGGACTGGGGCTTCGCAGCACGAGAGACAGGCTGATAAGCGACTGTCTATCCCTATCACTGTCAGGTAAGTCTATACTATAATATTATAGAGTAAAGATTTGATTGTTGGAATTGAATAGGCTCCGAAACTACTGGACTGATTTGAAAAATTCTTTTACCATTATAATCCGTAATTTTCCCTGATGAACATAGGCTATAGAATAGAATATTTTCAAAAAGTTAGGAAACCGAATCAAAAAATATTTTTTTGTTAAATACCCTTGCTAAGTCGGGGCGAGCCGCTAGTTATAAATATATTGAATGTTTCAGACAGCTAGAAGCTATCGTGCGTATATCTGAGTCGCTGGCGAAAATGCAGCTCCAACCATTCGCAACGGAGGCGCACGTAACGGAAGCGCTGCGCCTGTTTCAAGTGTCTACGTTGGACGCTGCCATGACGGGCAGTTTAGCTGGTAACTAACAGCACTTTTCTATTTCCATTATTATTCTTTTATGTTATTTCTTATTACAGTGTGTGCCATTGTGTATCTTAGCACTTATCCATTTCCATTATATGTATTTTTTTTATTATACAGTGTGTGTATTTGTATATCTTAGGGAATCTCAAACATAATCGTGTGGGTGTTTAGTAAATTGTCAAAAGACATATGCAATTTTTTTACAACAGATTTTCAACTGAGAGCTGTTGTTCCTTGGTTTACTTATTATTGGTTATGTAACTATGGCACTTATAAGGGGAGGCCGCAGCTGTGGAAAGGCTGTTGATGTAATGTGATGTTTTTATGGAATGTGTGTTCATATTGTTTTCCTTTGTCATAATAAATTATTTTCCTTCTATTAATTCTAGGAGCAGAAGGCTTCACTAGCGAGGAAGATCACGAAATGCTGACCCGCGTAGAGAAACAACTGAAGCGCAGATTCGCCGTCGGTTCGCAGGTCTCAGAGCAAACCATCATAAACGACTTCCTTCGCCAGAAGTACCCAGAAAGAGCCATACAAAAGGTCATACATACAATGATTAGGCGCGGGGAGCTCCAACACAGATTGCAAAGGAAAATGCTGTATAGGCTCTCTTAATAGTAAAGATTTGGTTATGAATCTCAAGTGCCTGATAATGTTTGAATAATAAACTTGGAAGTACAATAATTCCTTTTATTTAGAGATAGCTTCAGCATGCACCCAGGCAAGGCATTAAGTTGGTAATGTGGGCTCTAAACACTACATTCCTAATAGATATTCTAATCTATAATAATAACTGTGCATCTTCGGCTGTAGAAGTCACAGCGTAGAGGTAGTTTCTGACTAGAATATATAAGTTAAAATATGTAATCAACATTCTAAAGGCCAGTGGCTTCCGTGTCGGCCAAATTGAATGGATATTCGGGATGCTTCTCAACTCCCTTCCAAAACAAGAAGTTGAAAATGCGGCCGGCTTCGCCCTTGTCCAACTTCCTCAAACTTTCCTTGTCCTCTGAATTTAATTCAAAGTCAAAGATTGATATATTTTCCTGAAACAGAGATAACAAAATTTGTGAGACCAGCAAGTTATTGTTATTTATTATATTACAGTGACCCTGTTCAGAGAACCCTGAGCCGAGTTTAAACTAGACTAAGGGAGCATTTCCATTAACACGGAGCGAAACAGCGGAGCAGAAAATAGCAATATTAAACGCTAGAATTTCATTGCGCTCTATTCTAAAAAAGCCTTATTCTTCCCATTTTAGGGGTTTGACATCGGTTTCAAAACTCTTATGCTCTCGCTTTGTTTTTCAGTCTTGTATTCAATCTTTAATATTTCAGCAACTACTGCGGCTATTGACTTGAAATTAGAAATAATATTACATTTCGTGCACCTGTAAAGATTTGAAAAATCAACATGAGATTTTCAATACTAATTTTGATGTCGAAGTTTTAAGAGACCATATTCAAAAGAGGTATCAATGAGTCCCCGTACCAAAACGAAAAATGCATGTATTATGTATATAATGGTGTTCCTTTTACTCGTTTAGGTACGATACTTTTTAAATCATTGAAATCGGTCCATTGGTTGCGAAGATATTAAACATTTTGTAAAAGCCAACCGCGGGGCGGCCGTATAGACCGTGGTGACGTCACGAGCCCCGTTCCGCCCGCGCGCGCGTTCTCCGCCATTCATTTATTAAAGTTCACTCGATCTGGGCGGGTCGTGTAGTAGAAAGGTATCAGGTTGTACATCCCAAAACAATCTACAAACTTTCGGTAGGTTTTATACTTTTCGAATTATTATCAAAAAAACTGACCATTCCCTATAGGAAAAAATTACAGAAGTCTGTAAAAAGAATACTTATTGAAATATGGTCATAAAAAGGGGAATAGTTTTCAAAAGGAGGGGGCACTACCCCACCGTGTGGGGTATCAAATGAAAAACATCTCAAAACAGTCTTCGAAATATTTTTGAAATAATCGAAAAATTCGTCGACATTCCCGCTCCTATCTCTGAAGTTTGCAGAGCTTGTGAAATATTCCAGGTAGTAGATATATGTAGATCTATTTTTTACAGGAAAAATATAGAGAACTCTGTAAGTCGCACAATTTTTGAAAAAATGGTAAAAAGAATAATTTTTAAATGTTCAGACATATAAAACATTTTTTTAAAATCGTCTGTCTTACTTTAAAAATACATTGAAAGGAGACCAAAAAAATATTAGTAGGTTGGTATATACGTCTAAAGTTCAAAGTTCAAGGCGCGGGAAGTACACTCGCACTTGACGAATCTTGTTTAAGAAAATATTGCTTTGATGCACCGACCACTGGATAAAGTGCTTATTGATAGAGCTTACCCTTAGCCTTTCTTTGTTAGCGCTCTTAGGAATCACCACAACATTTTCTTTAACTAAAAAGTTGAGTAGTATTTGCGCCGGTGTCTTCTTGTATTTTTCGGCCAGACCTTTCACAACTTTGTGTCCTAATATATCCGGAAATTCTTCAGGACTGAAAATTACCAATAACTTTAAAATATTGCTTTTTACGACAAAAATTACCTATACATGGTTTAAAGTAGGTACCCACTTATACTTATATTTATTAACGAAATGGTCCTTCGCTCCGGGACTGCCAAGAGGCGAATAAGCCGTCACAATAATGTTATTTTCCTCACAGAACTTGCGAAGTTGCGGTTGCTGAAAGTACGCGTGTAATTCCACCTGAAGCACTTGCGGCTTATGAGACGCTTCTTTTAGTAATCTCTGTATTTGAAACAGGTTGAAGTTAGATAAACCGAGGTTTCGAATTAAACCTTGCTTCTGGCACTCTTCTAATGCCTGCAAAAAAAAACAACGCGAGTTCTTTTTACCGGCATAGGTAACCCTTGAGGTAATTGAACGGTATGGAAAACAAACGATTGCGAAAACACAGTTTGAATTAAGAACTTAGTTACCTTCCAGGTCGTTACGTGGTTAGTTTCCATATCCAGTTGATACTCTCCATCTGGATTTACTAACGGATTTAATGTCTGAGGGTCGGCCACAAAGCCAAACGGGACATGGATAAGGTAAAGGTCAATATAGGTTAGTTGTAAACGCTCAAGCTGCATCTTTACAAACTTCATTACGTCAGACGCGCGGTTCCCGATATGAGGAAGCTGAAATTACATAATTACTATATCACAAACCCACATAACTGTTTTGTTGCAAATGTCAATGAATCAATGATATTCTTGTTTAAAAATCACCTTCGTGGTAATAAATAAATCTTCCCGATTGCCTACACGCTTATCTAACCATTTCTTAATAGCCCGTCCGATCGCTTCTTCGTTGTTGTAGTTAAAAGCGGTGTCTATGTGTCGATACCCTGATTCCAAAGCTAACTCGACTGTTGGTTCAATAACTTCAGGAGGAGCCTGTAAAAAGCGCAATTTATATATACACGAGAGCATGCAGGCACTGCCTGACGATGGCTTAAGGATTTAGTTGTGCATTTAAGACTACGCTATTCCGCAATCAGTCATCTAGAGAAGTTTGAGGGAAAATGGGACTGGTAAATAGAAAGGGGCTTGAGAATCTGCCTTCAACACGGGGATATGAGGGGTGAGACAGTACACTAGATGTCGCACACCCGTAGCGGATCCGGCCAGCTATCATATCTATAACATTTAGGGACCTACACTCATACATAACATAACTGTCACATTATATTTCCATATCATGCAGGTGGGTATATGGCACTGTATAAAGAGTTGATTGAAAGTCAAGCTACGTACGTGCGTGACTGAAAAGTGAGTAATATTTTCTTCATGCACACAGTAGGCAAATTCATTCTAACCTAACCATGAAATAAAATTATATCACTAACTGAGAAAATATTACCAACCTGCCATGTTCCCAATCCTATTCTGGGCATAGGATCCCCAGTCACTGGGAGTGTTACACACATCATCTCTAAATGCGTCTGATATAAGCGATGCAATGTTTTGGAAGTATTGAAAATACGAATTCGTGTTCCACAGAACATCCAGCTGAAATGAAGTTCTTCCTGAAGCTAGCTATAAGACAATTGACAAAAGACTTGGCAATGGGCCAAAAATCTGAAACTGGAAAAAATTGTGATATGGCAGTGCTATTTAAATTTATAAATACTTATCGAATGCCTAGAAGCTTTGACTCTTTCGTATTATAACCTATAATACGAAAGAGTCAAAGCTTCTATCATATTTCGGTGATTAATACACGTATTCTTCACTCCTAGTAATTTCTTTCAGAAATAGAAACTAGGAAGAAGAAATTTAAATAGCGCGGTCTTTTTTTCTGACATACTGACATGGATATCAGAACGTAGTGGATATCTCTTTGATGGATGTCAAAGAGCTTCTTTTTATGGTTTTTACCGAAGAAGTCTTCTTTTTAGGGTTTTGACATCGGTTTCAAAACCCTTATGGGATCACTTTGTGTCTGTTTTGTGTTTTGAATCCTATCTCAAAAACTACAGCAGCTATTGACTTGTTTTTTAATGTCAAAAAAGCCTTTAATAACAAAGAAAATTACAATTATCTAACTAAATAAAAGCTAGTATTTACAATTGAAAACAATTGAGCTAACTGCAGACTGTTTCGAACAAACTACAGGTAGCTCAACTGATCCATATCAATACCAGTTGGAAGGGTACCCAAGAGCTTCTTTGTGATAAAAACCTTTATTAACAAAGAAAATTACAATTAAATAACTAAATAAAAACTAGTATTTACAAAATTTAAACAATAAGAGAGAGAGAGAGCTTCTTGATTTCGTACGTCCTATAGTTAGGATATTGGTGTTCTGTGGTGCGTGGTGCTATCTCAGAAAAACGATCCTAGGTGCTATACGCTTGCAGACAGTCACAGAGTAGGTACATAGTCCCAGGCCCGGATTAGCCCCTAGGCCCACAAGGCCCGGGCCTAGGGGCCCGGCAAGCCTAGGGGCCCTCATGGCGGAACATTCATACCCCTAAAGTCAGGCTTGCCCGAAAAATTAACATTTATTTTTCCAAATAATAAAAGGTAGGCAAGAAACGACGTAGGTACTATGTGTTCAGTTTGGCGCTCCGTGCCATGCGATTCCTATTGTGTATCTACATACATTGTATTGTATGTAAGCACGTCGCACTTAATCGTTTCACTGGCTGTTATTTATGTTTTCATACTTATAAATAGTTAGTATGCATTGTTATAGCCTACCCCTTAACTACTACTACTAACTTTTTTGTTACCCGAAAATGTTACGCTCGAAGTTATTATTTTTTTGTGTTTCTCACATTTTTTTCTTTGTTGCTGGCATACCAATCTCTAAGGCTCGAAGAATAGTATTTCTGGCTACGGCCCTGTCTGTAATATAATGATTATTCTGATTATTTACTGAATATGCTAATAGTAGGTACTTGATCGGCTAGGGGGAGGTGGGGGCGCTTGGTGCATAAAAAAATTTTGTCGGGTAGGGGGGCCCTCAAATACCAAGTGCCTAGGGGTCCTGGATCCCTTAATCCGGGCCTGCATAGTCCAAGGAATATTTGGGTAACCTAGGAGAACTTTCTCTTATACTGCCACTAGTTCGGGGCTATCAGAAAAAGAAGCAGTAGATAATTCGTTTAGTTTATGATGAATGAATGACGTACAAAGTATTTTGGGTAGCCTTGGAGAACTTTTACCAGGGTTGCCAACTGTACGAGGTTCCTCGTACAAATACGAGATTTTTGGTCTTCCGTACGAGGTACGAGGACACAATCAACCTCGTACAGTTTTGTACGAGATTTTGACTTAGAAGAAATAATTAACATTTTTCATTGCAGATAGCATTTTATCTGTTGCATTAATCGTAAGTATTATATTTATTTTTCAAGTATTGTATTTATTTTACATATTTTTGGACTCAATTACTGAAAACTGAATATTTTTCGGAGCTGGCTCAGTTTGCCCTATCTACAATGTCCCTACCCCATGCTATTGCTGACTGCGAGCGGTTTTTTAGTACAGTACAGATATAAGAAACCGGTTAACAGGCTCGAGTTATTACTGAAGGCTCCAGTTATTATATCTGGACATCCTCATTTCCACATCTCCAAGAGATGTTTACTAAGAGTAGAAGCCTATGTAAAAAAACCTGTGTAAAAAATGATTTAAGCAAATTCCGTTCATATTTTAGGTGACCTGATAAAGATTACTTATAATTTTAATACAAAGTTATGTTTTAAGTAGCAGAAAACTGGCAATAGTTCATTTTAGTGTTAAACGCTCTAAATCCAATAGTTTTACAAGCCTTAATTTTGATTTGAGCACATTTTTGATGCTTCTGAAATTAATGTACGAGGTTGGAAAGCCAAAGTACGAGATTTTGAGCTGCTTATGTACGAGAAAAAAATCTCTATGGTTGGCAACACTGACTTTTACTCTCCTTCTAAAAGTATAAGACTTTATGCTTCCTACCATTCACAGTCGATCACTGAATGCAGTGACCAACAACAGTAAGATTTATTTACTACGAATGATCTGATCATGATGATGAATACCAAAAAAAATTATACGCGAAGAAATTAACGTGGAAATAGCCTCAGTCGTTCGTTTTATTTTAGATGTTGTTTGACTTGTTTGTTTGAGAAGGAAGGAAGGAGTTTGTTTGTTTTTAGATTTTTCTATTCTCGCAAGATTCCCGCGCTAGAAGAAAATAAGGATTTTACGATAGTAGTCACCTCAGAAGTACGACTTCTTCGCGTACTCAATTTCTCTGTGTTCTCATTAAATACGCTAGAGAAAATCAATCATGGGCGTGAGTATCCCATCGAAGTACAGTACACTGCAGACTAATTTGTATGTAGTTTCATGCAAAGATTTAAATAAGAAATAAATATACCTAAATAATGCCGCACAATCCATACAATAACAAACTAGATACTGTGTGTGTGTTGTACAGCATTATTGCCCCAAAGATAACCAGAGCTTGTGTTTTGGGTAGGTACAAAAATTATATGACTGATAAACTAAATACAATATATTAATATAGATATTTTTCATTATATATACCTACCTATATAAAACAACCAGAACACCCTGAACAAATTTATTTATTTATTTAGAAAACAGTATAACATCATTACAGGTTTTTTTTAACCCCAAGGCGATGGTAATGTAAGTAGACAAACACAAAAACATAGTTCTGTTACTAATCTAAACATTTGGTTTCTATAACTACCTGTGCTATCTGTAGGAGTTTCGGTAGGTTATTGTAAAATATGTCCACACTGTTCTCAGACAAGATATTAAGGAGATAGATAGCGAGTGACATGGGGGCAAATTTGAGTAGGTTGGTCCTACAGCAAATATCAGCAGATAGTACAAACATTTGTCCCAAGGCGGGATTTGAACCCGCAACCTCCAGCATCGTTTGGAGAAGCTTTGCTCACCACATCACACAGGTTGTTCAAAATTAAACCTTTGGTTTCACAAATTGACCTTGCTTTTACAGAAAAAAAGTGCTACTAATGTGAACAAAAATAAAGAAAAGCGCCAGGCGAGAAAGGTGGAACAACGCCGGATTGCTGATGGCATGGCTAACGTGAGATCAGCAAACAAACTGACTGATATGGCAGAACTTTGCAAAGATCTTCTTGTATTTCGTAACCTTGACTTGGAAGTAGATATGTACATCCAAAAAGTCACACAGTTGGATGCTGATGTGCAGAAATGGACCGTAGAACTTGTAGAGAAAAATATGAAAAGACTGTAAGTTTATATAGATGTTACTTGTATAAATTAATTATTTATTGAACTAGTACAGAAAATCCAATTACACTAGTCACATATGTATGTTACATTATAATTTAATTCAAAATACACATATAGTAGCTATAATCACCTCATAGAAATTACAGTAAAAAATACAATTCAACTAATTTCTAAATAAATAATAATTAACTTTTTATGTTATCCTTTCAAATTATGAGAATATTGGTAGAGAGAGTGCAGCTGTTTGTGTATCACACACACCATTTATTTATTGATTCACCAAATACATAAACAGAAAATACAAAAACAAATAATTTGGATGGATGTTTGGTGGGTATTTCTGTACCTTCACTACTGTAATCAAAATCAATAGCGATCTAAATGTGCTCATTAGGGGAGGTCTATGTCCAGCAGTGGACTATTATAGGCTGATAACGATGATGACTTTACTGTATTGCACTATAATTATTTCCTTGGGTAGGGACTGTCTGCTTTGGATATAATTTGGCTAAGAGAACTTTATTAACCCTATTTTAACACCATTTAAAATCAATGTAGATACGAGACGTGTGCGTGGGGCTGGAACAAAGAGCGCAAAGAGGAAGAGATGACGGACCCTGATGCCTGGTACCTTATAGCTAAAGAAACAAGTGGAAAGCTCCTGGGTTTCTCCCACTTCAGATTCGACATGGATTTCGGGAAGCCAGTCCTTTACTGGTAAGATTATTCTAAAATTCATAAACAACAATACAGTATGGCAATACTTTTGAGTAGGTATGACCTCAATGACTCTGAATTTACCATAATTATTTACTTATGTCTTTCTTGTGGCTTTGCGACCCCATGTGTGCCTTTGAGAAGTCGCCATTTTTCTCAGTCCTGCGCCTTTTCCCGCCAGGAATTATCTATGTTTTCCTAAATGATGCACAGTGTATTTCATTACGACGATGACTGTGGTGCGGTGGGTGAAGGTAACTGTCAATTTTTCGACATTTTTCAAAATATATAAAAAAAAAAAAAACTTATCAAAATTTCAAAAACTGTATTGAACCCCACTCGGTGGGGTAGTTCACCCTTTAGAAAATTAACCCCTCCCATTTTGATCATATATCAAAAAGTATTATTATTACAGACTTCTCTATATTTTTCGTTCAAACTAGAGATCCAAATCAACCAACACTTGGTACATTTCACATCGATCGCTCTGCAATCTTCGGAGATAGGGGGGGGAATGGTAATATTTTTGACCTTTTTTAAAATATTTTATAAAGTACTTACTTGTTTCTTACTTTATAAAGTATAAAAACTATCACTATTTTATAAAGTATAAAAACTATCAAAATTTTAAACACAAATTTTGGAATCTACAAACCTATACCTTTCATTTGATACTACTTTCGACTCTTTAGGTCCATTTAAAATATCGATTTCAAAATTTGTACTGAAAATCTTCGTTTAGATTTTTTTATTTATTTTCATTTATTCTCAAAACCCTAATAAAAACTTTTCAGATGTTTTAGCTCAATAGTTCTAATTGTTTGCATGTTGTACTGGAAATAGAAACAACAAGTATGTAGGTTCAAAATAATGTACCATGTTAGCTCTAGCAATATTATATCTGTGAATCTAAATATTGTATCCAAATATAGTAATTTAACAATATCTTGACAATATCTTGACTAAACATGATTAAATTAAAGACAAAAATAATATAAAAGAAATTATTTTACTTTCATAAATAACAGTACTTCTACTTGTTGATAATATTTACACCTATTATTAAACACATTAAATAATTGAATATTGTTAATGATAAATTGATAATGTTTTAGATATGAATGGATGGATGGATGATTGTTACTCCTTCACGTCAAAACTACTGAACCGATCGGGCTGAAATTTTAAAACATGTAGCTCTAAGCCTGGAATCAAACATAGGTTACTTTTTAACCCATAAAACAGTTCCCATGGGATAGAGATATACTTAAACGGTTCCATAAAAAATACAGGTGCGAAGACGTAGTCAAAACTAGTTAAATTATAATAAAATCTATACTATGTTATTAATAGGAATGATTTGATTGTTTGTTTGAATTGGATAGGCTCCGTAGATTCTGCACCGATAAAAAAATATTTTAAATATTCCCTGGTCTTTATAGGCTATAGAATATTTTCATAAAATTTAGGGATCTGTATGAAACATGTATGAAAATATCAATAATGTAAGCATAAAAATTTTTAATTTTTGAGATTTTAAAGATTTAGAGGATGTTTTGTTTTGAGAGACCCGTGCGAAGCTGCGGCGGACCGCTAGTTATTTAAACGAAAGTTAGTTTGATACTGTTTACGCCAAATGTTCTGAAATTATGGGCCTGAAATTTTACAAAGGCACTTACAGGTAGTTCTAGGCTTGGAATAAATCATAGGCTGCATACTTTTTATCTCATTAATGGGATACAAATACCCTTCAACGTTTCTATAGACATGCCGGCACGCGAAGCCGGTAGATTCATGCTGACGACGAGCCAAGCGCGTGTCTTGGTATAAATTTGCTTAGTAAAATAAACTGGTTCAGTTAGCTTTAATTTTAAACCTCCATAAGAGACAAAGGATAAAATAAATATTCTTAGTAAACAATCTTCTTTCAAATATCAATTTCTCCCTTGGCCACCATTTGATACATCTGGTGCAAAGATATCTAAATAGGCGATAAAGTGTGAAGTAAGTAATTAAAGCTACGGCCACACTGAGTGCTATAACATCAAGTAGTAGATACTGTGGTAGGGTTAAGTCTAGGGCTGGCGAGCGGAGGTGTGGCGCCCCCTTATGCCGCAAGACATACTCGATCCAATAAACACCCATGTCTACAGGTGGCATCGGCCGATCTAAGAAAACATCTCTTAGCTTGTTTGCCTTCTCTTTGTATCTGTAAAAAAACAACGTTTATTTCTTAGGGCTATCAAAGTAATAATAGAATATACATTATTGCACAAGAGTTGGACACAGGTGAAAAAAATGATACATATAGCATTCTTAAACTGCTAATGCTAACCTTTGTGTATTGTGCACAAAATTTTAAAGTAAGTTAGATAAATATAGACAATTTTTATTAGTAGGTTTTTCGTAAAAGAGGAACTTTGTTGAGATTTCTTTTACTAGATAACCTACAAGGGAGATTAGATGTAGATATCAAAGTAAACCAGTCATGGATATGCAGTTGTCTACTAGTACTAAACTGTAGATGCGAAAATCGTATAATTCTTTCAGAGCGGCTAGACGCCTTGGGGTAGAGGAACTTTGGTGTACACTCATTATGCTAATGAGCTGATTGAGTAAACGAGAATTCCGTAATCTCATCAATTGTCTGAGTCCGACTAGGTAGTTTCATCGTTAGCTTGCAACAGAGAGCGACCGTCCGTTGATAAGCTGCCATGCGTCAAACTCGTGCTAGTAGCTTGACAGATGTTGTATTGACACGCGCAAGGATACTCGTTAAGTAATTGTAGCAACATAATCGGATTAGCTAGTATATGAGGCAACCTGCTATAAATGCTGCTATCGACCTTTATCTTTGATTTGACCGATTGATGAGGCGAGATAGCCAACTTTTATAGGTATTAAGATTGCAAAATTATCAAACTTATCAACATATACAAACAAATTGTCAAAACGGCTTAAAATATCAGATTTATATATCCTAGACGATAAAAAAGCTTGGAAACTCTTACTCCAAAACTAACAACCTAAAAAGGTAAAGGTTTTTGTTCGCAGCTTTACTTTACCTTTAAAAGTTGAAATTAACAATAAATCAAAGGACTCTATGTCCTTGTCTTACTTATGAAATTTGAGTTTTCTAACGTGCCCAAGATTCCTGTAATGTCTAAAGGAAATAAAGCACTTAGTTACTTTATATTTTTGAACATGTAGGTATTTAATAGTTTGTGGTATACAAATCGTTCAAAGAGTATTAACTCAATAGTTGTAGAGACTTACGCTGGATTCCTCAACAGTTCATGAAGTGTGTTCCTCCAATCGTTCTCGTCTGCTTCTTTTAACGTCAGCACCCGCGCCACGCCCCGGTCGGCCATGGCGCGGGCGTTCAGAGCCTGATCCGCGTACAACGGTACCATCAGCATGGGCACAGCGCACGCTACTGCCTCTTGAGTGCCGAGCAGGCCTCCGTGAGATATAAATAGTTTTACGTTGGGATGACCTGAAACACACCCGTATTTGGTTATCACGTGATTGTTTTGGTTATTTTTGATTTAGTTTTGTCCAGGCTTAAACAGTTCTAGGTAGACAGTTAAAATTTTGCCAGGATATGTAAAGGGCCTCTCATTAATCTCATTATTAACTCGAATTAAATTCTACGGCATCCCTATTCTTACGTGATGTAACTCAGTGAACGGCTATTTGTGGGAACTAACTTACACAGTGTAGCATACTGCGGTATCCAATCCATTGTGTAAATATTGTCGGGTACGGTCAGATTTCGCGCCAGAAGACGTTTATCCATTTTGATAAAACTCGTCTGGGGCAGCTTAGATAACACCTCCAATATCTGAGACAGCTTGGCGCTAGGTATCGTTTCGATCCGCGACATTGAACCGAAACTCCAATAGATAACACCTTCGCTCGACGCGTCCAAAATCTGTTTTATTTCCTGCAATAATAAAACACTTTTTGAGCTTGATTATCTTCGTAGTTAGGCTTTGTTTGCATGCGGAAAGTTCTAGCAATTAAACTCCACAAGCCTTCTTGGTAATTTGGCGATGCAGTTTGATTCATAATGACATTATCTTGGGGTTGAGGGTCCGGGTCGGGCGATAGCCGTCGTCGGCTTGTCTATTGTACTTTGCGAATTTGGGTTACGTTTATTGGTGCGCTTATACTATATTGCACAGTTGTGTACCAATAAATCGCGTCAACTGAACTACCTACTTAAATTATTATTTTTTTAATTAGGTACTTAATTTGATTTTAGAACATATTAAAAATAACTTATACGGGCTAGGCAAAGTCAATCCAACCAAAATGTGATGGGAATGGACTTTGATCGATTGTTTTCTCGATTATTCTTTTGTCACAGACCACCGGCATCGGCACTACACTTGCCGATAGTAGCTTCCGATAAAGAGTAACGAGACGATAAATCACCCTGAATCGATAAACAAAGTTCATAGAGTAACCTTATTGGAGAAAACACGCCGCGTGACCTACTGACTCAAGAGCACAGTGTAGCGCATGCCAATGTCGATAAACATTGTTACATGACATACCTGGGGCAGCTTTTGCTTATCGTCGAGATGGAGACCACCAACTTCGACTAACGTTGGCACCAACGGCCTCACCTCGTTGATACTGAAGTGACTGTTCGATAGCACTAGACTGTAGTTCTGCGCAAGCGACTCTAACTTCGTTCCGGGCCCAAAGAGACGGTCTGATATTAACTGAAAAAAATATATGTTCAGTTGAAGAGTATTACAGTTGTTTTTGAATTAGAATATAATAAACACAAAGCCCGACTATTCACCTGTGATGGTATTTGTGATTGATATCTGTACAATAACTTGGCAACGATGACAGATATTGTATTGGCAAGCCTCTCATACAACGTCATTTGTTGTCCAAAACCCATCACGTAGGATGGTATATAGGAAGTCCCTTCGGGGTTACCTAGCTGATCATTGACCCACGGCAATGGTACACTAGATAAAAAACCAACAACCGGGGCATTAAATCTCTTCCCAAGTGGCAGGAAACATTCGCTTCCGAAGACTTCAACTATGACCATGTCGAAGGTAGCTGTTGAATTGACGAGAGCTTTCACGGCCGGCATCCGGGAGACGACGTCGCAAGCGTGGACGCATTCATTTATTATCTGCTCCAAGTTATACACGAACTCTGGTTTAAGTGACTGCCGTTCTATCGTGAGATTGTTCTTGATTTCTGGGATGGTCCCAGCCAAACTGATTTGTTCTATGTTTGGTGGTGGGTTTTTCTGAAAATAAATAAAAATAAAAAAAATAAATACATTATTTTAATTTAAATAACAATTTAAACTGCATTCATACTATAGATTTTTAAACAGTTACATGGTCAAACCCGCTACACGAGAAAAATAAGTTACCTTTTAGCTTTATCATACAGATCGCTACAGCATAAGGATTACTTTTTGCTAAATAACATAGTATAAGAAATAAAATGAAAGACCGTGTTTAACATTTGTTATAAAGTTTTATTCAGTAAAATGAAAAGCTGACATTGCCGTAAAACAACAACCATGTAACTATACATTTGTTTATTTTGTATCATTGATATAGCCGTCCTGTCAGACGAGCGACGTGCCACGAGAGGGTTTGCAGACTCTTGATAAGACGGTCTGCGGATAAGAGAATCAATTTAAGAGATCTCTTACCGGTGAAATGTCCATACAAACGTAATACCAAAATGATTTGTAAGCATATTTTCACCGTGTACTGCTATTATTTGTATTAGAATAGTATTTATCTAGGTTTCTACCACAAGCTTTAGGCTGGATTTAGTGCTCGACCGACGGTCAGCGCGTACCGTACGCGCTGACCGTAAGTCCTATAATCGTGCTGTACGCGCGTAGGAATTCATCAGCGCTGCACTGTAGTCGTTCATACGTTTTCATTGATACAGCTACGCTCGACCGACCTCAGCGCTCACCGTCGGTCGAGCACTAAATCCAGCCTTAGCGAGCCTTAAGTGAGCGTGAGATCCAAGTTCATTAAAACTATTCATAGAATAGTATATACAGTGATTAAATGGCTAATAAGCATACACTACACGTTGCCGGAATGGAGAATCCGTATTTAATAGGCACAATCTTTATCTTATCCAAGGAGGTGGAAAGGTTCGCTTATCTTAATTGTAAGGGCGTTATCGTCTAGCTTTTTTACTGCGTTGGCCACTCCTATGCCCTTCGTAAAATATTTTTGGTTACGTTCCCATACATCTACTTTGTTATAGTTATGAATCCACAGGTGGAATGCTGGCTTTTGTTTCGATCGACGAGTTATCATCGCCATCTAACGTGGCAATATTGCAAGCATTCTGGGCAGTCTGCTTTCTGGTGACGGCTTAGATTTTAAGGAAATAGATATAAGAGTAAATAGTATGTATTTACCCTTATATCTACATATGTATTTCCTAAAAAGTTTGTACTTAGTTGTTTTATTATTTCAAATACTGCACTTTCCTTTATTGTGAATGTGGTTAATAAAATAAGTAAACGGCAACGGTAAAAAAAAAATATTAATCAACCGTTACTGACCGTAAAAATCGAAATGTATTTTAATTAACGTTTTAACTGAATCAAATTCTAATTGCTTCCTAATAATACCTCACATAGCTAGATAATAAGAAGTAATCTATAAACATAGATTACCAATGTCAAGGTCTGTATACTATAGCTTAGAGATAATATGTATGTGATTGACTCTACGACACTAGGCAACAACTTAAGAGCTAAGGCTTTTATCCTTATCAAGGTCGACTAAGCTGTTGACCGGTATTAACCTATCCAAAGTATCATTCACCTAACTCACATCTGTTTCTTTGTTTGTGAAAGGTTTTTGATTTCAAACTCAACAGATATGTTGTGGGGTCAACTAAAGAGTCTAAGTCAAGGTCTGCACCAATACACTACGATAATACAGCTTGTTTTTGCTTATTATTATACAAATACACACATAAAAAAGATACAGCGTTACAAAGTTACGTGGTCTTCGAGAGTTGTAGAGAGATTTTAGTTAGAATAGCATAAAATAGAATATTTTATTTGCAACTCATACAAAAAAAGTAAAAACAACTAACATGCAAAGAAAGTAAAAACTATAGAAAAAGCAGAAATTATTTTTGCAATGAGTCACAAAACGGTCTCTGTCTCAGCATGAGCTGGTTGTACACTCGTTACAACCAACGCTGGTCTTCCGACAGAGCCGTTTTGTGACGTCACAGAAAAAAAACCGCTTGACACAACGTAAATTAACAGGAATACGTAAGATAAGAATAAGATTTAATTAAATCAAAAAAAGGGGATTCTATTCATTGAGATTTTGGATGCGCCACTTGTGCGTTACTGTTACAGAAATCTATTGTTTTAGATATTTTTTCTAAGAAAAACTAATACTTTCCCATTTCAGTTTTCTTGTGATTTTAAATTGAAATACTGGCTTGTGGTCTACTCTATATAAAACAGATTATATTGAAGAACACTTGTTTGATTCATTGAATTTACTATGTTTATACACTGTACAAAAGTTAAGTGATAATAATTCTAAGCTAATTCTAATTCTGTCGCTCTATCGAGTGTCTCGATGGCAATGTGATTTATTGATTTAAACTTTTAAGAGTTATAGGAAATGTCAAGATAATAAAATCTCCTCTTCATGAGATAATAATATACAGAATAAAAAATAATGGTATCAATAAAATCTAAATGTAATACCGCGGGGTATTACATTCAAAAGAGTTAAACTCACAGATAATCTTAAACCATGTGCGAAAATGTAAGAATTTCCATTTCCCGACTCTTTAAGAGCATAAGGGCCAAGTTAAACTATCAGAAAATACGTACCATTGGAAAATGCGAGACAACAGTGAGGTGGTGTTGCTTCCGCGCAAGAGCATCTACCAGCTTGCCATACATGGCGTAGTGACTCTTGGTGTTCGTTGGCAGTACGGCTAGAATGCGGGCCGCGTCCGCCGCTGCACTCAAAAGCGCCAACCACAATAGCCACGCGTGCATCTCTCTGCTGTCCGAACCACTTTGACTCCCAAGTCCCTGCTAGCTCTACGCCCGTCGATAAGGGCTGTACGTGACGTCACGAATCACCGCTACATAGCTAACCGAGACACCACTGCCTAATGTGCGTAATATATATCCTTATCGTTCGTCTAGTTTCCAAGAAGTGAATGATCGGGTTGTGGTTAGTTGTCGCTAACATTTAAAAGGAACTGATTAGGGGAGATAATGAAAAGGTTCTAATTGCTTCTAGCGTTGTCTACCAAATAGCTCCAACGCTGTATTTGCGTTGAATTCGCTGTAAAGTGCATGCTGTGGAGTCCATGTGGTGGTGTGAGGGAATGAACAAAAGACGGTTCCTTGAATGTTTTCTGGGTTTAATTTGGCTACAAACCAAAATTCTTAGGGTGCCAATGCCAACCTCATTCACCATCACTCGTCCGTTGGTAGTCGGATAAAACAGGAAGAGTGAGAGAGAAGTGAAAAATTCCCTTAATTTTTTCCCTATGGTTTCTTTTTCTTAACATATATTTCTTTATATTTGACTTTACAGGATGATGCTGGGCATTTTATTTATGTTTCAGTATAGGAAAATCAAGTTTTTATTGACAGGGCATTATCCAATTTTAAAAAGGTTTATAACGTGTTTTCTAGAAATTAGATTAATTGTAACTGATTCCGCACTTAGTATTCAAGCCTGTGCATTGTTATTTATACTTACTGTCCAGTAGGTAAGTACTTCGAAGGACTGGCTTCTTGCATGAATAAGAAATCTTATCTGTTGTTTTTGTACTTTAATTGAGTAATAAAATGAATAATTACTTATTTATTCTTGACTGAAAAAGAAGCGCTCTCTAATAACGTTTATCTAGGTCAGCATACTCGATATAATCTAGTATCATTAAGACGACCTCAGCGGCTCGGTGGGCGAAGGTCCGACTGTGATGCAAGAGGTTGCGGGTTCTACATACATATAACCGCACGGAACAAAATGTTTATACGATCGACTTACATCGATCGATTTTCGAGTGTTTTAGGTGTTTTCTACAAAATATCTACAAAGACAGATTTTTCTATATCTACCTATGCTAATATTATAAAGAGGAAAGATTTTATTGTTTATTTGAATTGAATAGGCTGCGAGTGTATCTACTGGACCGATAAAATAAAATTATTATTAGAATCCTTTATTATTCCTGATGAATATAGACTATAGAATATTTTCAACAAATTTAGGGATTGAGATCCGTATGAAAACGTTAATAATGTAACCCAACGTGTAAGTGTATGTAAAAAATTATAATTTTGTTGAATACCCTGCCACAGATAACATAATACTAGTACCTGTGCGAACCCGGGGCGGACTAGTGTGTGTGTGATAGGTAAAGAACAGCTCTACCTCCTTAAACAGGTAGGTACTCTTATACTTAAAAGGAGGTTTAGAACACTGAACATAATGTATTTAGTAACATAAGATAATGATTAGGTATAAACATTTTGTTTCTGTCCAAGAGTCCTGTAAGGTCTAAAGGAAATAAAGCACTTTGATTTGATTTTGTATATCTTTGTTCCAGCTACGAAGTCCAAGTGGAGGCTGGCGGCCGTCGCCGCGGCCTCGGCCAGCATATAATGGGCGTGCTGGAGAAGCTAGCGCGACTCACCAAAATGCGATGCGTCAGGCTCACCGCCTTCACGCACAACCCCCAGGCGCAAGCGTTCTTCCGGGCTTGCGGGTAATTGCGGACTTATACAATGGGAATGAAAATGACTTCATCTTCCATACTGTCTGATCGATCTGATCTGTAGGGCAAGCACGGGCTTTCTTGTCTAAGGTAGAATAGACAAAAATTACGTCACTTTGTCATCGAATGCGTAAATTATTTGAAATTAATTTCCTCAACTACAATAATGTACGCAATGTATCAAATCAAAAAGAATATCAAATATCTATACTAATATTATAAAGAGGAAAGATTTGATTGTTTGTTTGTTTGTATGTTTGTTTGTTTGTTTGAATTGAATAGGCTCCGAAACTACTGGACCGAGTTAAAAAATTCTTTCACCATTAGAATCCTTAATTTTCCGTGATGAACATAGGCTATATAATATTTTCAAAAAAGTTAGGGATCCGCATGAAAAATTCAATAATTGAACCGTGGACTGTATATTCAACCTCTTTTTCTATTATGGCGCGTCAGTCAGAATAGAAAAAGAGGTTGTATAGCGCACGGTGCTTGCTTTTTCTCTACGGCCAGTGTCAGTTTTGGAATGTCGAGTCAATGTCAAAAACCCCAATGCTGTTAAAAAAAGTAAAGATCCGTATGAAAACTGTGAAACCCATCGTTTTAGTGTGTATAATTTCTGAAATTTTTGTTTAATACCCGTGTGAAGCCGGGGCGGGCCGCTAGTGTACATATAAATAATACGAGTTAAAGTGTGTACCAGTTCTCAAAAAACCAGAGGTACAAATGTACAAATTATTCAATCACGGTTAGGGATTAGGGACGTATCTATCTTTGTTCGATACTACTCATATGAATACCCTATGTGTACTCATTCTCGTCGCGAACCATGAGTGTGGAGCCCATTCCCTTATTCGTCGCGTATTCGTGCCTTTTCCCGTAGCTTGTCCATTTTTGTCCCTCGAAAACATGGCAACGAATCATCCTTGCAATACCTAAGTAGGTTAGGTATATTCTATTTGATTAATTTGAATTATTATTAAGATAATATTTTATTTTAGTACCCTAATTTATACTTCACATAGCATTTCTCTTAAAATATATCGATTTAAAGTATTGTGAATAACGATCGGTTCTTCGTCGAGGCTTAAATTACCTATATACACTACTAGTTAAAGCCCATATCTGAATGCAATTCCTGCGCTATGCGGCAGTGCTACGGTCCCAGATCTGTAAAGTAATTCGTATTATTGTTCCAGGTACAGCGTAGATGACACGAGTCCGGATAAAACTGAGGCGGCACATTACGAGATCCTCAGCAAACGGACCTCGGATGAGTCGGACGATGAAGACCAAGAGTGAAGCTTCAGTAGCTATACTATATCGTATAGCTATATCGTAGAAGTCATGTGTAAGTGTACTTGTATGTTGTTTGAGTAGGGTAGGGCGGGTCTAGTTGAGCAATTTTTCACTTCAGCGGATATAGCTCCTCAACGATAAGTCTCAATGGGTTGTTACGCAACCTGATGGATTAGTAATTTATCCTTTTGCAAAAGTGTCATAGTAATTAACTTCATATAAGTTGGATTTAAAAACTACAGCGGTTTAAATACAGAAAGTCAAGCATGCTCAACGTACCCCATAGGTGAGGTAAGTTGAGCAAGGGTATGGGGTAAGTTGAGCAGTTAGAATGTCTAGCCAAATCATTTAATGTTAACGGGTTTAATGTTGACTAGAGATGAAATAAATTTTTTGTTTGACAATCAACTCTTTATTTATAGTGACATAACAACAGTAATTGTCTTTGAATAATTAATTGGAAATAGAATCAACAAAACATCCGGAGCTTTCTTAAAATATTAATGAGATCTTACTTAATCTATAACTTAATCATCGTTTTCACTGTTGGAATTGATACAAACAAAAGTAAGACCAGCACCTGGGACATATTTTGTATGAGCCCATCCCCTGCAAACTCTTTTTTAAAATTCCAAGCAGTCCTCCGGCTAGTTGAACTATAGCTCAACTAACCCCAACACGAAATTTCAAAACAAAAGCAAGGTTATGAAAAAACTATAAGAATTATACCCAGTACCTTTATACATATCAATAGTACAGTACATTTATGGAAGATTAACCCTTACCAGATTGAAAACAGATAACATTTGACTTATACAGACAAAAACATGCGTTGAACGAATTTTTAACTTTTTGGTATCAAAATAAACAATGCGCTCGTACGCTTCACTCGCTCGTCGAGGCGCCAACGGCGGCCGCGGGATGAGTACCCCTGCCGTGACTCCTTCTTTTCTCTATAGGATGCCTATGCGTGCGGGGAATAGTTTTCGAGATATTTCAATTGCCCAACTTGCCCCTATGCTCAACTAGACCCGCCCTACCCTAGGTAATGTATTTAGGTACAGGATTAATAAGCAGTTATTACTGAACATCGTTTATTGCGACTCCTCGGCGCCATTGCCCCGAGCTACCCTCCACCATATTATGAATAACAAAGTGAAAGTATTTGTGAATACTCCAGTTTGTAATGAATTTTGTGCCGTATAGTGGTTTTCATAGATTGGTAAACGGATAAACGTGTTAATTGTCAAAATTATTTAAACATTCGCGATTTGGTTACGTATTCATGAGTATTTATAGCGTACCTTTTGTTTTTTCCCGCTACATTTGACGCGGGGAAAAAGTAAAAGGTACGCGATAAAAAACCGATAAAAATTCTTTAATGTGACAATATCAGGGGATAAATGTTCGGTGTTCTTCCAACACAAATAAGGTTTGAAGGCTAACTTAAAGCATTAGTCAAAACTAAAGTCATTTATGACGGGATCTTTTCATAATTCGATTTATTTATATTTACCATGATTGAAAATAAGTAGTAAATACAATAATAATGAGAAATAATATTATATTATGTAAGTCAGTTATCTAGTACCCAAGGAGTACCCATAACACAAGCTCTGCTTCGCTTGGGGCTAGATGATGCTGTGTGGTAAGCTATGTGGATTGTCCAGCATTATTATTATTATTATTTATTTATTGAAATATTCCGTCATAAACGTCTAATGTTATTAACCATCATAGTTCTATTTCTCAGTCTGCCTTCTTCAATCGACATACCTAAGTCAGAGTGAAAATATGTACTTTTAATAAATATTATTGGTTGTTTTGTTATCTTCCCTGACGTCATCGAATCTGTCGAAAGACCAACGTTAGTTGTTATGTAATAATAATTTACAACTAACTCATGCTGAGACAGAGATCGTTTCGTGACTCAATGCAAAAAACTAGTCTTCTGTGTGTTTTATTTTTTAATACATGTTTTTCTTTGTTTTGTTGATTGAGTTTCAAATAAAATAGGGGTTAGTGTTAAGCTTAGAAAAGTGGATGTATGTTTGTTTTTATACTTTCCTAGGGATTTGTCGAGATTTGCTCCCAATTTCGGCGACACACGCTTTGTGTACTAATACAACGAACTAAATAGGTTATTATAATTTATGTACGTCTTGAGCAGCATTATAAATACTTAGGACAAAGTATTTTCAAAATTAAAAAATGCATTTATTTTAATAGTGTTAAGATAAATCAATGTTATTATTTGATTTCGCTGTTTAGGACTATGACGATATTTTTTTATTTTTAATTTATGTGACAATTTGTTACCTATCTGCAAAGTTTGAAATCCAGGATTAAATGAAAAGCGTACATGTCATGGCCATCTGCGGTCAACAGCATTAAGTCCATTCGAAAAAAAAAGCATAATCTAATACGCTACTTTTTAACTGAGAATAACGCACGCCGCTAATCTACGAGTAGGTTCTATAATTAAAACAATGTTACACCATTTATAATACAAGAACGGCTAGACCGATTTTAAAGAAGTTTTATTCGTCGGATTTGTCTCCGACTGTTTCGAAAGCAGAAAGCCAAGAAGCAATTAGAGTTCCGCATAATACTATTCTACGCGTCTTCACACGCGTTGGCACAGCTAGTTGGGAATAAGTTGAACCATATTTTAGTTTATCATTTCCATGATCTAGGGCCATAAAGTGACCCGGTTCTTTGGGAGGCATGCGTGGGGCTTTAGCCCAGAAGCACAGAGACCCTTTATGAAAGTTAATTTTAAAGGCAGAGGCTACATAGTGATTATCGTCCTCATTTACAGGATATGATACCCGTAGATAATATTGACCAGGTGTAGAGATTATTGCTAATGAAAATGAAAGGAATAAATTTAAATCTTCGAATCGGTATAGTGGTTACAGAGCCTATTCAATTCAAACAAATAAACAATCTAATCTTACCTCTTTATAATATTAGTATAGAGGTAGTTAAATCATGAATGAATAATGCACATTCTAGCCCTAAATACAGATAACATAATAAAATTTTACAACTTTTTTTATATTTTTTTTATACTAGTTGTGTTATGCGTATTTGATGACCTGTTATACATAAAACAACATAATAATAGATATCTTTTTTACACAGAATAATTCCAGAAAACTCGCGACAAATATGTTTTTGTTTATTTGTGGGTGTTTATTACTTTATTTTTGTATTCTTTTTTGTACTTATAATTTGTATTTTTGAGCATAAATTAATATTAAACTTACTTATTATATTACTTACATTATAAGTACCTCTGTATAGCAAGTATGTTAGTTCCTAAGAAAAATTGTTCGGTCAATATCAATTATATTTTGTTATTATTTATATTTATTTCTCAGATCTGTAGTTATTTCACACTTGACTAAATTGAGCCTTGTGCATTTTCATACATTTAATAATAAAAAAACACAACATTATCACATTTTTTTTATTTATTTATCGTAACAACCTAAACAAGTTCCCTTGCCATTATCAATAATTCCCATAATCTCAAATACATTGAATAAATATTTTATCTTTTTTACCTAGTGTTTATGTTATTCCATTGCTAGCCAAAGCAAAAAATTCAATATTTTTTTTATTTCCATTTTATTTTATTTACATTCTATTATTCATTTTATTTTGTTTCATTATTTTATTTACATTCCCTTCAATTTAGTAATATTACACTAATCCTCAACGGTCTCTATATCTAAAGCGTCATCATCGTCAGAATCTTCCTTATAAGGAAACAAGCTTGGCATATTTTGAGTATTAAAAAATTTTGCCGCGTTCCCTTCAACCATTTGCCTTGTTAAAACCACATCATGCATATGAGCTATAGTTTCACTGATGCCATGACTGTTGGTAATGTTGACGTCATGTTTATGTACGTTGGTTCTGGTATCTGACATGTGAGGAATCCAAGAGTTAGGAGTGATGGAGGAGGCTAGTGTCGTAGGCGGCAGTGTGATCGCATGAGGTGGTGTTATGTTCACGCTTTTCTCTCTTCTTTCCCTCGCCCGTCGGTTTTGGAACCAGATTTTTATCTGAAACGAAAAGTTCTAGTTAGAGTCGTTAGAGTCTTCTAAGACACTTAAAGGGTCGGCAACGCGCGTGTAATATCCCTGATGTAGGCGTCCATAGGCTGCGGTAATCGCTTCCAGGCAGGCAGGCTTGTTTGTCATCTTGGTGATATAATAAACGTTATGTGGTTTTGATGTGTTTAACTATGCCCGACGACGTATGAGAAATGCTCTGAGTTATTACCCCATAACAACCCATAATTGAATAATTTTTGTGTTGGTTGTAGTAGGTACGGCATTGGCGTTGGATGTATGACTGACAACCTGAAGAGTTTATGGGTTTGTCTCCACGGATCCTGGGATCAGATCGAATTAGCCACTGATCCCGCCAAGTTGTATCCACCGATACCGGGATCGGTTTCCACCAAAAAACAGGTACCTAAGTACTTTTACCCATGGATCCCGGTATCAAGCCGTCTGTGAAGTGTACATCAAAATGCTTTATTTCTTTTACACCCTACAGGAGCCTCGGAAACATCACAAAAAATACAAATAAAGTTACATAAGTAATAATGATAAATAAATATAAAATATATTATAAATTCCATCTTTGTAAGGTGAATGTTCAAGTTGAGCAGATAATATCATATAGACAATAGACTAATAGTGTGCCGTATTCTCATAATATTATGAACTAGCTGACCCGCTCGCAATTTCATTTGCGTGGACTTTAGGGTAAAAAATCTTTAGGGTAAAAGGTATTTTCAGAGTCGGAAATTCCTGAAACCCGCTTTTAATATCATGTAAAAGCCCGTTGTATGGTTTATTTTAATGCCAATTAATTGTATTTTTTTCATATCGAATCTAATGACACGGTGGACTTCAAATATTTTACCTATTTTGTTTTATATTTCCTAATCCTATTTTATTTAAATATATCTTATATATTTTTAACTCATGGTTTCGGATTCGGTCATCCATTGCCTTCTACAGGGTGGTCCCTGTATACCTACAGAACATTTCAGGTCAATAAAACAGAATTAATAAGTTACAGCCGATACGGAGCCAAACTATTTTATTTTCTTAGGTGAGCTCGTAGCATTTATTAATCCTACGCTGTCATAAAGCCACTAACACCATTTTCAGAAACATTAAAGAAAATCCATAAACATGTGTGTAGGTACTAAGTATTTTAGTTTACTCTCTATGTTTCAAATAAATATTGGTTAAAACTTACAAAAAACCTGTATAACTTTAAAACCTATTTTTTGTTGAAAAATCATTTAACACAGTCATGTTAATAAAATGGATCTTTTAAGTATTATCAGCAACTTTCAAGGTAATAAAAAGTCACATAAGTTAAAAAAAATCTTTATATATCTTCGTCTTTATTATTATCGTTATTTAAAGACTTTTATAAAAAAAAAACACTGAAACACTTGTTTTTATTTAGTATTCTTTTCCAGTATATTTTTTAAATGTTAATTCGGTACCATCCTTAATTAAAAAGCCATACTGAGCAAACTACGAATCACTTTAACTTGAATAACCCGTTCCAACCAAAAATAGGTTGGAACGGTTGGTGTTTTAATTAAATGTTTTTTCAGTACACACTGAAATATTAAAGTCATTAATAATCTAAATTAAAAAGTTATAGGCATTACAATACGAAGCCAAACTACGAATTCTAAACTTGAAATACCCGTTTCACCCCATTTTCAGGAATATTTTGAAAAAACTACTCAATATTTATTATTAATATTTTATTTGTTTGCTCTAAATTTCAAGCAAACTTTAAAAATAGCAAAAAATTCATAAATAATTCTACTTCTTTTTTATACTTATAAAGGAACTTTTATGAAAGACTCTTAAACACGTGTTTTATTTTTTCAGTACACACTGGAAGCTTCTTATTCATTAATACGCCATATTAAAAAGTTAAAGATATTTCAATACGGAGCAAAACTACAAATATCAAACTTTAATAACCCGTCTCAACCATTTTTTTAAGAATATTATGGAAAATCCTGAATTTCAGATTAAATTTATTGTTCTTTTCAGGACAGCGAGTTTCAAGTCATAAGTATACTAAATTAAAAAGCTATAGACATTTTAAATACGGGTCCGAACAACGAATCTCAAACTTGAATAACCCTTTTTATCACATTTTCAGGATTATTTTGAAAAATCCTAAAATACGTATTCGATATTTTTGTTTGTTTAGTTTCCTCTGTAAATTTCAAGCCAATAGCGTCAATAGTTTATAAATTTCACCACAACAACCTCAATAATTCGACTTTTAATACTTATATAGTAACATTTTTGAAAAATCCTGAAACACGTGTTTTAATTTATAGTTTTTTCAGTACGTACTGAAAGTTTCAAGGCATTAGTGAGCTATATTAAAAAGTTATAGACATTTCAATACGGAGCCAAACTACGAATTCAAACTTGAATGACCCATTTCACCCTATTTTCAGGAATATTTTGAAAAATGCTGAAACACGTGTTCAATATTTTTGTATGTTTAGTATTTCCTGTAAATTTCAAGAAAATCGGGCTACCGGTTACAGAGTTAGAAAAAAGGCCAAAAAAACTTCCATCCCCCTTTTCACCCCCTTAGGGGTGGAATTTCCAAAAATCCCTTCTTAGCGGGTGCTTGTGTTGTAAAAGGAACCTACCTTCCAAATTTCAGCTTTCTAACTTCAGCGGTTTAGGCTGGGCGTTGTCGCCAGAAAATCGCTTGTTCCTTTATATATTAAGATTGCAATGAATAATGAGCCATAAATAATGTAAACCATCTCACTGAATTAATTTCGGTAATTAAAAAAAAAACAAAGTAACGGTAAGGTTCTCAAACTATTAAAACGAGTTAGTTCTCAGAGCTTCAACTATGGACATACTCGTACCACAGATGCTTCTACTTCTACCGCACATGACGACCAATTTAATTTTGTTATTTTGAACTATATACAAAGTCTTTTAAAAACATCTAGGGAAAACGACGTTTTGGTGAACTTCAGAACTGGAAAATAATTTTCTACGAATGAGGTGAACCTTGCGTTTCCTTCCGCTTTGTCTCGAAACCAGCCACTTATCTGATTTCTTTTAAAAACATCTCCCAATCGCGTTCTTTCATTCATCGATACGACATTCCAACTTACGATCCTTCATTACATTTTGAACTAACTTCTTACGTTGCACCCGTCCTTGAAGCAACCCTATCTAATCAATAGCTTGCCAACAGCTAGAGCAACGGAAATGGACTTGCCTAGTCTATTTATCACAGCCTTCAAACAGTATGATCGTGGTAGCCGCTTGGCTATTACAGTTGGCTGCCAAACCAGACACTGACACCCGTGCCGTTATAATAACATCACACTAATACTATAAATCGATCCCCAACCCGCATGCCCAGCGTGGGGATTATGGGCAATAACCCCCAGATGAAATAACGCCACCTTTGGCGCACATTAGGGGAGGCCTATGTCCAGCAGTGGACTGATATAGGTTGATGTTGAAGTTGTTGTTGTTGAATACTATAAATGCAATGGTTTCGATGGATGGATGTTTGTTACTTCTTAACACCACTACTGAACAGATTGGGTTTATTTTATAGACCTCTTGACTCGACATGGAATAAAAACGTTAGAACTTAACTTTTTGGTCACCTTTTTATACGGTTTTTTATAAGTCTTAATTTGACAAGTACCTACTAGTTTTTGTTCGCTGTCACCTACATCAGTCCAAAGTTTCATCCCTTCCGTTTAGCAGTTTTGGCGTGATGAAGTAACAAAGATCTTACTATTGATCTATGGGGACGTTCTAAACTAAGTTTATTTACGTCAATTTTTAACTGATTTATCAAACTCAATCATCGGAAATAGTACCTATGTTTTATTGCAGACCTAGTAAATCTATGCAATATTTTGACGCGATCCGTACTGTAATCGAGTAGTCCTCCATCCAGGACGGAATACTGAATCCTACTAATAAAAAATCCATCCATACCAACTTTTACTATTCTAATATTAGTGTGGTGATTAAAAGGTAGGCAAGCGGAATGTTTTATGGTAGACTAGCGGCCCTTTCCGGCTTCGCACGGGTTGTTATTGTGACATAACGATAATACATAGTTCGACATATAGTATCGCGAAGTTCTTTTTAGTTATTAATAATTATGGTCAGTAGAACATAATTTTGTTATATCATCAGTAGTTTCCACTACATCTGCGACGAAAGATGTTTTATGGCATTTTTTACACATAAAACTTTACGAAGTTCGTACCGGGCGTGGCAAAACAGACTATTTACTGCACTGCTTACCAGATCTTCTCTAAGCTGCAAGACATCGGCCAGAGTTATTAGCACCGGCGGCTGGGCCAGGTTAACTTATAAATAACTCATTTACCCATATCTCTTGGCTCTTACTAAGGAAGCCAAAACTGAACCGGATGTTTATGGGTTGCAGTAGGCTTAGACTAGATTGGATGACGGATCGCTAGTCCTGGCAGACTTACCCTGTCGTCTCTAAGCTGCAAGGCAGCGGCGAGTGCTCGTAGCGCCGGCGGGGCCAAGTAAGGTGCTCTGGAGTACGCAGCCTCCAGTGCACTCGCTTGAGCAGTCGTGAAGGGCACGCGCGCATGCCTTCCGGCTCGACGTGATCTACAAACTGGCGGTGCGCCTGAAACAAAAAGTTGAATGTCAAGGCCGAAAGTCACCTAACATTGCTATTGTATACTTTTTGTCTTAGACGCAAGCGCATATAAGGAGGCGCCTTTGCGGTTCAGTCGGACAAAAGTTAACACAAGTTTTTGGTAGGTCTTTTTATATGGGTTTGTTTTATTGGTTTGTGCCCGTGCTATGGTCTTATCTTAAACTTAGCACTATCAAAACTTATGTTAGTTCACCACTATGATGAGGGTCCAATTATACATAAGTTGGACTCATCATTATCACTAAATAAAAAGTACTGGACAATCCACACTATTATATGTATGTATAATATACATAAATTACTGCCAAATGGTAATTTCTCTAAGAAGGTAAAGACAGGTACTAACGCGGCAATCGCGGCGGACGATACCGTGTACAGCAAAGCCAATCCGGTACTTGATCGCTGTCTTCCCGATTTTTCGTATCATCACTCAGCAGCCGTTCTATGCTAAAATCCGAAGAACCGCACTTAGAACCAGATTGAACCGGTGAGACGTCCATCTTTGCACTGACTACTGGTCAAAATTTGCTTTACAATTAAATCCCTATCGTATATTCCTACTTTAGGTGGAGCGTGATCAAGCCCCGCCTAACAGGGGATGAAAAGAGACATCCCCAGAGATGGTATCAGTGACCGCAATCAATGGGGTCCACGCACCAATGGGCTCACGAGTGTTGTGACGTAAACTCATTCATACGATGGCCCAAACAGATTTGTAAATAGATACTGTTTGCACAAAAGGATGTTATTACTTTAAGGGTATGTGGGAAAATTAATTTGTAAGGTTTTGTATTCTATTTGGGGTTTATGATCTTGTAATATGATATGGCTTTAGAGGAATCAATTATTGTTTCATTATACTATCGGACATGTGTTACCTATGGTTATGATATGTTTGGGGAGTTTTTGCAGATTTTTAATTATAAACTCATAATAGTATTTTTCTTATATTATGACCTATTGCATGAAATGTATCAGTCAGTTTGATGGCATAAATATGCTAGGAACGAGATGTGTTTGGGGGTTTATTTCCTGACTTAGGTATATTTGGCTATCCAAAGTTCAGTAAAAACTATAATTGAACTATTTCTTACACCGTAGTAAACTCCATAGCGGCATAGCAAAACGCAATTGCATTATTCTTGTCCCACTTTATGTCCCTTATCAGATTGTAAAGATGCAACTATGCATGAACACAGTTAGCTTTGTACTAAAGTCAGTGACAGATTAAATACACAATAACCTTTATTTAACAAGAATAAACAACACCGGCTCGAAGGACCACATCATTTAATTGTCATGAAAACGACACAATAGCTAGATGACAATAGGAATGTGGTTGAAGATCCACTTGTAAAAACAAAATGGATCTTTTTGATCAGCTGCACTGATCTTATCCTGGCAGATTGGGGCAGATGCATACAAATTGCTAATTATAGGTACTTTTGCGCAGTCCTTGTAAAGTTTCAATTCTTTTTACTCACAGATTAACCGTCTCAACATAGCTTAAAATAAAATCATATGTCGCTTTATTATTATTTGTTTATCCAAGCGTTATATTTAAAGACCCGGATAAATTGATGCTCAATAAATTTTCCTCAATTAAGGCCACCAGTTATTGTTACTGTGTGGCATTCATCGCTGCTTTTACTAAACTACGTAACCAACAACCAATGAAGTGATTCCATAAAACCGGTATCTGATCGCGGTAGTAAGTACTTAACCTACCTAGCTGCAGTTAGTTGTAGGTATTCTACGTGAGAAGCATTACAGTCAAGGCTGCTGTGGGCAACAAACCTCTGCGCGCGCGCCTCTCACCGGCATTGTGATTCCGATTGAGCCTAGTAAACAACGCAAACAAAACAATACAGTAATAACAGTTTATTCGTGAAAATGTCGCTTCCGGAATATTTTGAACTCGATGGAGGAGATCGCATGCCGCGAATCGGATTTGGAACATGGCAGGTAAGTTATATTATCACTAATTATATTAATAAAGCTATAGCTCATCCCATTAAGGATAGTCAAAATAATTCTAATTATGATACTAGCAATAAAATAGTAGGTCATTAAACTCGTGAGAACGCAACATCATTGTTTAGAACATGAATTGTCTGTGTTTTGTGCTACCATTTCCTCGGAATTTATTAGCACGTTCGGTTGAGTTTCTTTAGCCTTCTTTTCCTTTCTTTTACCTTTTAGTCGGTAACAGATAAACTTCTTGATTGTCTTCCACTTAGATCTGTGGAGGATAGTCGAGGAGTCTGCTATTGAGCAGGGTTTCTCCATGACTGAGTGCAGCGTTTCGGATTCACAAGAGCATTTCCCGCTGCAGTACGATGTAAAATCACTTCCGTCGCAATCACCACTCGATTGAGACAGTCCCCTGGAGGTAGTCGCGGGGCAGGCTGAGTCAAACGATGCTTTATTCTTAGGCTTTACCTCGCACTCATCCACTGAAAATTTCTCGCTCGTTCGCTCCTCGCACATACTGCGAACCTTGAACAGAATTCATTTATTGCAATAAGTATGTAAAACTTCAAAAACTTCTCTAATAATCTTGATTGTCACTTACAAACTCTACTCGGTTTTATTCTCTTTGCTCTACTCAAAACTCCCGGACATGCGTAATCGTTATATCTGCCTCAGAAAGGTGATTTCATTCGTCCACGGCTGGAGGGCGAAGAAGATCTAAAACTCTTCCCTCCTTCTCTTCTAGATTTCCCGGTTCCGAGATCCCAGGTGGGTTTTATATATTTTGGCCTATATTTGGCCAACATATCGATAAACATTAAATTTCGTGGTACTCTCGAGTTCAAATATATGTACCTAACTCGCACTTTAGGGACAATAACTTGCTCTTCAGGACCAGTAGAATTTTTATTTACTAGGAAGCGCGTACACACTTCAATATTTCTTATATTGGTTTTGTCGGTTAATATTTTTGTTATTAATTAAGTACTTACTAATACCCGTACATCGTTAATTATTACCTAATTACTTTTAGGGAAAACGTCAGTTCAGTATTATCTAAAAAAAAATACCTAGTGCTTAACACTGAAGCGACTAATAATAATAAATAGGTTCCCACAATCAGCTAAATTTTAGAAATGACCATAAAATATATCAGTAGTCATACGTTCCCTAGCAGGATAGTCTCATCCCTTGATGTTGCAGGCATCAGACGAGGTATTAGAGAAGGCTGTCGCCGATGCCTTGGCCGCTGGCTACAGGCACTTCGACACCGCTCGCGCCTACGAGAACGAGGCCGCTCTCGGCCGCGCCTTGAAGAAATGGATAGGGAATAACCCTGCGAGGAGGAAGGAGCTCTTTGTCGTCAGCAAGTTGCCGCCCGGTGGTGAGTAACTACCTGAGGTTCTTAGTTTAAGACACTTCGATTTTCGAAACACAAATCAGCATGACTGGCGTAAAATATCCAGTATTTTTTATTACTTTATTATTAGGTTTGCACGCGTTGTTTCGGTAGATTAGTTTAAGGGTTCTTTTGTATCGTTTTAGTTACATATAAGAATAAATTGTGTAACTTATGAAGGTAAAAATGCTATAAATAAAGATGTGTTTATGAAGACCACCTGCGAAGCAGGAGGTTGCGGGTTCGATTCCCGCCTCGGGACAAAAGTTTGTACGAGCATCAAATATTTGTTCAGGTTGCTCTGGTAGCTTTCCATGTATAATCAAAAATATCTATATGTAGGTACTTGTATATTGGGTATTATCATGTACCTATATTAGTTACTAGCGGTCCGCCCCGGCTTCGCACGGGTATTAAACAAAAATTTCAGAAATTATACACACTAACACGATGGGTTTCACAGTTTTCATACCGTTACCTAACTTTTTTTTAACAGCTTTGGGGTTTTTGACATTGACTCGACACTCCATAACTGACACTGGCCGTAGAGAAAAAGCAATCACCGTGCGCTATATATTCAACCTCTTTTTCTATTATGACGCGCCATAATAGAAAAAGAGGTTGAATATACAGCGCACGGTTCAATTATTGAATTTTTCATGCGGATTCCTAACTTTTTTGAAAATATTATATAGCCTATGTTCATCACGGAAAATTTAGGATTCTAATGGTGAAAGAATTTTTCAAATCGGTCCAGTGGTTTCGGAGCCTATTCAATTCAAACAAACAAACAATCAAATCTTTCCTCTTTATAATATTAGTATAGATCAAGTACCCATAACACAAGCTCTTCTTAGCTTGGGGCTAGATAATGATATGTGATTTGTCTAGCATTATTTATTATTTATTTATTTAATCATTTCTTCCTTTAGGCAATCGTCCAGATCTAGTGCCGCAGTACTTCGAGGCCACGTACAAAGATCTAGGCCTAGAGTACATAGATCTCTACCTCATGCACACTCCGTTCGCGTTCGAACACGTTCCGGGGGACCTCCACCCGAAGAACCCTGATGGGTCCATGAAGGTTGACCACAGCACGGACCTCCTTGCTGTTTGGAAGGTATGCTTTCTTATTAGTTCTTATTAATAATAATTATTACGTATATTATTTATGCGTTAGTAATATATATCGTATAATGTCGTCCAAAAAGTTCCATTTTCGTTTATAAGTTGCCAACGTACATATTTGTCATTTTCCTATTCTAACCTGTTTTAATGGTTTCGTTTTTAAGATTATTATTATATGGCGTTCCATCAAAAACCGTAAGGATGCCATAAGGTAATCATAATCATATATGAATCATAACCACATTTCTCATACAATGTAAAAAAAATAAGTCTGTAGCCAATTTTAGGACTGTCTTATTTTATGGTTGGTAGCTTTTATGGTTTACCATATGACCATAACTTAGTAACATTATTAGATGGCGTTCCGTCAAAGATACTAATGACATAACTCATAAAATTATAATAAAAAATAAAACAAAGTTTCAGCAAATTTTGGGGCCGGAATGCCCATCTAAATATTCTTACATACCTGCACTAGCCTGCACTAAATTCCTAGTCTAACGCAAATCAAAATGGTGATTTCATATACAACAGCAGGATGCAAAAACGATTCGGTTATAGAAAACTACAATGACCTCAAAGAAATCTGCAAGAATTCTGTGTATCGAAATGATGTAGTGTACAAGGAGTGTAGCTATAAGCGTTCCTTAACAAGTAATAAAAACCTAAAAAATAATAAATTGAAAAAAATAAAATCTGCCAGCAAGGCAAAGAGCTCGGCAACTATTAAAGCTGTCCATGATCAATTCTCTTGGACTAAAGTTTATAAATCACCCAAACCTATAAGACAAATCGAAGAAAAACATGAAAATATCGTGAAAAACGTAATGTACACGCTTGATGCCGTCAAAAGTAAACAGATTCTCGACAGCACTGAGGTAGACACTGAAAGTAACATTGAAGATAGTCGGATAGTCGAAAATGCAACAGAAGCAATCGACACGTCTTTTAGGAGTTATTCTATTCCCAAATATCCGCTCAGGAGACGACTGAGTTGGTTCAAGTATATTTCTTTGCCAAGATTCTTATGCCCCTGCTGTTCCGGTGGCTCGGATGCTGATGCTGAACCGGATCAAAACCTGCCAGAATCATACGAGACCATTATTTTACAGTCGGCTTCTGATATTTATTTACCTAGTCTTAATATAGACCCCTCAGTGTTAAGTATAATACAGCTACATAGGTTGAAAGTGAAGAAAACTCCAAAAATGTATGCAAAAATTATGAAAACTTTACTCCATAATACTTACAAAAATGCTATCTCTGTGTTCGAATCTAAATAATATTAGAGAGATTCCACACCAAAGACTATACAAAGCGTACTTTAATAAAAACTCTTCTTTCGATTCTCTGAATCATAAACTGCCTACGTCAGAAGGACGTCAAAATGAATTAACACTCCGTACCTACCGCTGTTTTTTGATAAAATGATAATAAAACAGAACCCGATTCCCTAACAGTTTCCACGAATATTATTTGTACCATCAATTGAACAAAACAAATGAAATTTAAAATAATGCGTCTATTTACCTTTGGTCATGAAACCAAATTCGGGGCGCCAAAACCGTGATGCAAGTCCCAAAAGCGGGCGAGCAAGTCGCAACTACGATCCGCCGCCGTTCCATAGAAGATGTATCGGTAAGATACGCAATTGCTGCACGTTCTGCTTCTGGTGTGTCTGCTGTGGTTGCTTTCATAAGTGCGTGTGTGGCTGTAAGTGGTTGTATAAAAAGTGCACGCCTAAACCGAAGTATTACCGGCCACGCAGCATCACTCGAAGAGTTTCCGTAGCACGGTACATCAAAACCGGCAGAGCAAAACGTACCGCATGCCGAGATAATTCGGATGCCACTAGCAAATACAAATAACAAGAATTAAAGACAGTAGAATTAAAAAAAAACATCGTCAGAAGTAGATAAAGAGACCCCTCTCGAAGGAGCGAAGCTAGAAACCTGATGGAAATAATGATAGTCAATCAGGGAAATACTAAATGCTAGATCGGTCCGATAATAACGAGGCGGAAGAAACAAAGGTATCGATTTTAAATTTATGGGAAGTAGACGCTTTCCCTACATCAAGCAAAATAACAAAAATCTTTTTTCGGTCGGGATATTTATTCGGCATTAACCTATGTATACCGAGAGCAAGGCTTTTTGTGACAAGTGAATGAAATTAAACATCCGCAAAGAAAGATGTTATATTATTATAAACCCGTATTAAGACGCGATTTGAAAAAATATTTGTACACCCTTAGAGACCTTTATTTTGGATCGATCTATTTCACTATTTCATGTCGCTCTGAAAATTAAACAGACTTCATTCGATAAGTTTTGAGGAGTATAATAATAAAAGGAATCAGAAAACTAAAGGTTATAAACAACAAAGACGAAGTTCGAAAAAATAAAAACAATGGAATGTTTCCAGACACTAGATAACTTTAATAAACTAGTATTAGGAAGCGATTTGAAAAAAATATACACCCTCAGAAATCCGTCTCAAACCCAACCTTTTTTACCTCAAAAGGAAAGACTCGAAAGGCCTTTGAAAGTTGAACAAACTCCAAACGTAGATGAAAGTCATCCAAAGAGATTTCATTCAGATTTCTTTTATCGTTTGAGAAATAAAATTATTAAAAGAGTCAGAAAACTCGATTTAAAAAGTAAAATAGACCGCATTTATCGCAAGCCGACAGTGCTGAATAAACAGGATGCACACACAGAGAATCTTGTGGAAATGAACAGCTTTGGTTGCCAGCACAGTCCCAGTTCCAGTTTTAGCGTAGAAATCACTTCGCATGCCCTGAGCAAATCAATATCTCACATTTCCACCATTGTTAATAATATGAGCAGTTTAAATCTGAAGTGGCGGCAATCAACATCCATATTCCAAAATCGATCGGCGACCAGGCCTTTGCAAGTCAGGATGATGTTATTAGCGAAGAAAATTAAATCGAAAGGTCCTCTGTTTTATGCAAAGAAAACTAAGAGATGCGACATGGTTATCCTACATGAGCCCGAACAATTCAGTAACACTTCATTCATTGACACGGAGTCTTCTATGCGAATAAAAGCGAAAATGTTGCCTGATAATAAACCTTTGTTAATAAAAGATTCTTATGAGCAGAAACAAATAGCAAAGCCTAAATTGTGCCGTCCTGGTGAAATCTATGTTTGTACGTATCGTATACTTTTATTTTTGAGGTCGTCCATCGAATTGATGCTTTACGAAAGGAAAATTTGAATAAATACTATGTAACTGACTGACTAAGAATAAACGTAACACATTTCTGTATTTTCTAGTAGCTGGGTGCTCGCGGTTTTACCCGCGTAACTCCCATTATCTTAATTTTCGGGACAAAAAGGCCATATGCCCATTTGTTTATTCCAAGTCATAAACTATCTGTGTACCAAGTTTCATCAAAATCCTAGTATTTTTGCATAAAAGAGTAAAAAACATCCATCAACGTTCGCGTTTATAATATGTATTTGTAGAATAGGCTTGTATTATCATCTTAATACATATGAATAATAATGTACCTACACATATCAACAGAACATACCTTTGATCCCTTATAGATGTGCTAGATCAAATCAGACCCTAAATATGTGCTACATAATATTTCCTTGCATTTCAGAGTTTACTAAAGCTGAAGGACTCTGGCCGCGTCCGTCACTTGGGCGTTTCTAACTTGAACGTGGAGCAGTTGACTCGGCTGGCCGGCGTGGCTAAGCCAGCCTGTCTTCAGGTGGAAAACCATCTGCTCTGCCAGCAGCCGGCGCTCCTAGAGGCTGCCAAAAACCTTGGAGTCCCTGTTGTCGCTTACTCGCCGCTTGGTTCTAAAGCGCTCGCTGATGCTTTGGCTGAGAAAACTGGGTAAAAATGGCGTGTTATGGCGATAACTAATTGTTTCTTAGCTTTACTATTAGACGATCACCACCAACCATACATTATAAGCGAGTCGCCCCGGCTTCGCACGGGTGGGTGTATGTTATGCATAGAAACATTCACCTTGAATCACTGTGTTTTAAAAAAAAGCGCATCAAAATCCGTTGCGTAGTTTTAAAGATACATAGGAACAGACAGACAGCGGGCGGAAAGATACTATGTATTGATAAAGAATTCTTCGAAGGGTCAGGTTCCGGTTTCATACACCAAGGGTACTAACAGGACAGGACCGTATTAGTATTACTTAACAAAAAAGTCGTTGTCTATCTGTAGCGACCTCGTCCGTCAAACTCCGTTTTAAACATAAAACTCCCTATTAAACATAATTAGTTTACAGAGAACAAGTTACGTTTACATGAAACAAATTATGGTTACAGAGTGTCTTTAAACAGGACAAAAAAATTGTCGTTAGGGATCTATTAGAGCGCGGATCCGAACCAAACTTGGCCGTTTTTCAGTTTTACTAATCAGTGATCACCCGATCAGAATCCTTAACAACTGTCTATTTTCGGTTACTACGTATTATTTTCTAATACTACGACGCAGATTTTACCCTCTGCTGGGATTATTCCTCCCGATATTTGTGCTATCCACCACAATCGCACAAACAAAGTTTAGTTTTATAGCGGCAATACAAGGATTATGTTACCAATTTCGCAGGCGCGAATACCCCGACCTACTGCAATTGCCGACAGTCCGAGAGTTGTCATCGCGTCACCGCCGCACTCCCGCTCAGATCCTGCTGCGGTACGCACTGCAAAGAGGCATCGCCGCGATACCCAAGAGCACCAACGCTGAGAGGATAAAACAAGTATAACTTCATCATAAGTCTATTCTTAAAAACCTTTTTGGGTCACCAGCCACAGCTCGGTTAGAAAGATAGAATATAGATAGAAAGTTCTTTAACTATATTCTTCTATACATTATGGGCCTGTTTCACAATGACCTGATAAGTTCTTTGTTCCTTATCTGACGGATACACATTATTGAGTTACTGTTATTTATCCATCAGATAACTAACAAATAGCCTATCTAGAACTTATCAGGACATTGTGAATCAGGCCCTAAGTTTGCAATTAAGATTTATCTAACAAAACAATTAAAATCTTAATAAAAATAACAAGAATGTATGAGAATAAGCGATCTTATTGCTCAAGAACTTATTGCTCGAGATCTCTACCAGACAACCGTGGGGTCGTTGGATCTAACATGGGGATCTGTGTGCATTACTATGTAGTAGCTTATAGTGTGGACCAAGTAAATCGATTTATAGGTACTATTTATAAAATATAGCGTTTTAGTCCACCTGCAATAAGTAAATAAATATAAAAACTGATTTCTCGCTCGGATAAATAATGAAACTGACTCCATATGGAGTCGTTTTAGGTACAGGTAGTCTAATAGAAAGGGCCGTCATTGTTTAGCAGCTAACATAGCATTTCCATACATTTTTAGGTAGCTCGTAGTACGGTAGGTCGGTCGGTGAGGTGAATAATAAACACTCGAACAATTCACTACATTTTTTATTACGAGCTACCTAAACTGGTGACCCCGACGTGATGCCTAAACTGGCGACCGGCCTACCGTACTACGAGTAGGGATTGCAATCCGGATATCCGAATTATCCGGATATCCGCTAATTTTCATATCCGGATAATGGGAGCTCCTTTATCCGGATAATACGAATAATACGGATAGTTACCTACAGTTGATTGATTTTTCTTATTCACGACACAAAACTACAACGCATCCAGCATTTTAGAAATGTTATACATATTTAATGCATACAATACTTTGTGTTGTTAAAATAAACATAATATTAATTCGTGCGTGTTTCTGAATCTGAAGCTATAAACTTAACAAGCAAGACCTACACTAGCGGTAACGCGCAATCGCAACACTATCGTTGACACTGGTTTGTCAGCGATTCGACGACACCGACACAGACCGAGGTTCGATGGAAAGAGATGTTTATTTAATTTGATTGATATATAACATAAACGTGTGTGTGTACACTTGTAAGTTTGATCTGATGACTGTGTTGTTTCTTTGTTTAAATCATTTTAGAGTACCTATCTAATAAAACAGGAAGTTGATTGACGTTACGTTACGGAGGAAGGATTCGTATTTATGTTAAAAAATAAGTTCGATGGAAAGAAGTAAACCGTTTTTATTTCATAGATATTTTAGTTTTTCAACCCATTTGATCGATACTCTTATTTTTAATTTCTAAGTTGTTCAGTTTCTATGCGAATAGGCAAGATGACAGATTTTGAAAAACTGTTCTATTATATTCGAAAATACATATTATTTACAATGAATAACATTTTTCTGCAGAAGTTAAAGGTTTAGTAGGAAAACACTAACAATTTAGTCTTATAATTTATAATTCGCACCAAAACGCTTGTCCGTGTCATGGCGTCGCTTGTGACGTCACGTCTGAGTAAAATAAACGTAAACACTAGGCGTTCATTGAATAATTTTGTTATTTTGTGTTATTAAATATGAATTAGAAAGTGTACAAGTGGTGTGCGGTCCCTCAGTGTAAGAATACATCAATAAAAACTCCTAATAAGTTATTTGTGTTCGTTCCGCATAAGAAAACCATACGGGACAAGTGGCTTAAACTTGCAAGGCGGGATTCAACAGCGATATTGCCTAGTCCTTTATTTTTGTGAAGATCTCTTTGACGTAAGTTTTTATTTTGTTTTGCAGGAATTTTAAAATAGTATGAGGTATAATGATCTTGTTTGAGGTCTAAATTTAATAATAATAAATAAACTTTTTTGAGGTTAGGTTTCGTCTCGCATCACTGTGATCTTATTATGTATTTTATTCAAATTTCAGTTGCCAAATGATATGGAGAATTTATGGAATATCATTTGATGGGATCGGTGTCACAAGTCCGCATGAAACCTTAGTGAATCCTTGTTCCATCGTGACATGGTTATTTTACTTTCGATTTAATAAAACCACTAGACCTAACTCGGTGAAAACAAAGTTGAATCGTAAATAATACAGATAACCAGTGCTGCTAACGAAACAAGATGCTTGTATAGTCAACTCAGAGATGACGTCATTTGCTCTGATTGGTGTTCAGCCTATCATGGCGGATTGCCGTATTTCGTAGTTTTATTTTATTAAAATAAATATCAATCTCACTATTCATAAAAAAATAAATGCGTGTTTTGTATTCCATGACCCAAGTTTTATTAAAGAAATAAATAATTTAATAATTTTTAGTTACTGTCATCATGCCTAACGTTTTTTAAGTATAAATTAATAAATACTTATACTTTAAAAACCTATTTTCCTTGTTGTTATTTAATTTTTATGTATATTTTTCAATTATCCGAATTATCCGAAATATCCGGATATCCGAATAGTAAGGCTCACTACTATCCGAATTATCCGGATACGAAAATTTAACGGATAATGCAACCCCTAACTACGAGCTACCTAAACTTGGAGTGCGGCCGCGCCGGGGTCACCAGTTTAGGCATCACCACGTCGGGGTCACCAGTTTAGGTAGCTCGTAATAAAAACTGTAGTGAATTGTTCGAGTGTTTATTATTCACCTCACCGACCGACCTACCGTACTACGAGCTACCTAAACATTCGTTGCGAATCTTCTGTGAACGACCTTATAGATTGCGGTTTTCCTATGATTTCATATCAGAGATCAGTGATCTGATCACAGATAAAACCGGTTTTAGGCCACTAACTTTTAGTCTACAAAATTTCATCTCATTTTACTTGTGGCGAAATATTTTGTTAAACTAGTTAAAGAAATAAATAAATTAATTAACTTTTTGTTAAAAAGTTTTTAGCACCTAAAGAGCTCTACGTAAATCGTTAAATCCACAAGTTAGGGTCGTTAAATCCACAAGTAAGGGTTGTCGGATTTTTTTAATATAGTGTTTTCTTTTAGAACATCTGCGTATGGGACTTCGAGCTGAGTGAAAAGGAGATGGCGGATCTCTCGGGTCTAGACCGCGGCGAAGACGGCAGAATCTGTGACTTTTCGTTCTTTGTTGGCATAGATAAACATCCCGAATTCCCATTCAAGAAATAGAAATACTATAGGTACAATACAATGTTTGTATTGAACGTTTCTTTATAAATTACTCTCAGATTTAATTTGAAACTGAATTTATAGCTGTTTAAAACAGCTTTATTATTTTTAATAAACTGTATTCAACCGAACTGCCGCATTTTACTTATAGCTGTGCAGGTTTTAAACCTGTGAATATAAAATCGTACAATAAAGAAAGGGTAAGTTGTGGGTTGTGTCTGATAATCAGAGTGTGGGCACAAATGGGGCGACCGAAATGTCCATTTAGATACAGGTCAAAATCAAAATCAAAGTGTTCAATTTCCTTTAGACTTTACAGGACTCTTGGACACGCCACAAAATACAAATTACATAAGAAATACTGGAAAATAAAGTGATACTTAACTTTGATTAATTGTTCACTTCAATGTTTTTAAGGTAAAGTAAAGGAGCGAACAAGAAACCTTAACCTTGTTGGATTGATAGTTTTCGAGTTGGAGCAAAACTCGTCCCAAACTGTTTTGTCGTCTAGATAATCTGATATTTTATAGTAAGCCATTCTGCAAAGAATATTTTTAACAATCCGTTTGAATTTATTTATATAATTTTTACAATCTAGGGAAGGTAGCGTAATGGTTGAATAGGGTCGGCGAATGTGTGGAATGGTGGGCTCATCGGCCGGTCGGGTAGACTTAATTCACCTGAAGTAAATCAATATTTGATTAGTCATTCCAAAAACAATCAAATGCATGTTACTTATGATCTAAGTATATATAATCTACATGCGTTGAATGTATTGGATTAGCCTTAGATGTCTACGCTAGGCTTGAGAAGCCTGTGTTATAGACATCTATGCCATCCCTCATTAATCATTCCAAAGTTCCCATGGTTCGGCAAAAATGGCGAGAGAGGGTCACCGGAGAGGTTTTAGAGGGTATTGCGTCCTACTCAGAGCGTGAAACATAGTTCTCCAGACCATATTAAAGAATATTTATCGCGTACCTACCTTTTGTTTTTATTTTCCCCTACGTCTCCATCGCGTTGCAGCGACCGTGGTCACGGGGCGAATGACAGTCGCCCTGTGACCGATAAATATTCTTTAATATGTCAACAAATCGTGAAAGTTTAAAAAGTTCTCCAGACCAGTTTATTAGTAAAGAAATTTCCAAACCGATTAAAAAAAAGTGTAAGTAATCTTATTTATTTCAAATATATATTTATGCTGTTAAGTACCAGACAGACAAACCACCAAAGGAGATAAAATTATGATACTCCATGAATTTCCACCATTATAATTTTCACAAAAAATTATAATAAATTTCCAGTTAATGGTGTTGGTATACAGTCACTTCAGATTCAATGGAAATAATTAGGTACTTCAACTTCAAGTTTGAGTTCAATGAACAAACAGTTTATTGACCCCAACAAATTTTATCAAAATTTGGGGACTGTTCAATTCGATTTCAATGTGACTTTACCGTTATTTACAAATACATAATATTAAAAGCGAAAGTTACCTACGCTACGCATTTATAGAATGAGTACCTACCTACCGAGAACGAAAACGATTGTGGAAGGACGGACATAGACTGTGTAACTGGGAACTGAAGATGGCTCGAGTCTTAACATACTGGTCTTTTGGGAGCGAATTCACATCACAGCGATTCGAGTGCAAATCGCTCACAAATCGCGCTCGCTTGGAAATCGCTCGCAAATTGCCAATGTGATAGGGCTCATAAGATACTTTTTATCCAGGAAAAGCATATAGGGAGCTAGTGCGTAATAAAATCGATAAATTGATGATGATTATCGCACATGTAACATACTAGCGGTGCGCCCGGCTTCGCTTGGGTAATTCACAAAAAAAAAAGTTTTTACACACTTTGGGTAAAAGTTTACTGAAGTTTTCATACGCAATGCTAACTTTTTTGAAAATATTCGATAGCCTATGTTCATCAGGGATAATGTAGGATTCTATTGGTGAAAGATTTTTTCTCAACGGTCCAGTAGGTACCTACCTACGAGTACGTTCGGAGCCTATTCTATTCAAACAAGCAAATCTTTATTCGTTAAAATCTATATCTATCTATACTAATATTATAAAGAGGATTTGATTGTTTGTTTGTTTGTATGTTGTTTGTTTGTTTGTTTGTTTGTTTGTTTGTTTGTTTGTTTGTTTGTTTGTTTGAATTGAATAGGCTCCGAAACAACTGAACCGAGTTAAAAAATTCTTTCACCATTAGAATCCTTAATTTTCCGTGATGAACATAGGCTATATAATATTTTCAAAAAAGTTAGGGATCCGCATGAAAAATTCAATAATTGAACCGTGGGCTGTATATTCAACCTCTTTTTCTTTTATGGCGCGTCAGAATAGAAAAAGAGGTTGTATAGCGCACGGTGCTTGCTTTTTCTCTACGGCCAGTGTCAGTTTTGGAATGTCGAGTCAATGTCAAAAACCCCAATGCTGTTAAAAAAAGTAAAGATCCGTATGAAAACTGTAAAACCCATCGTTTTAGTGTGTATAATTTTTGAAATTTTTGTTTAATACCCGTGCGAAGCCGGGGCGGGCCGCTAGTATTTTATAACATAAATAGAATTCGGCTTTAAATCTGCAAATCATCGCAATTTGAAGGTTAATAAAGACTTACGTCTTAGGAATTCATTTAAACTGTACGTACTTATGTACGCATAGAGGCACCCATTTAACTACCTACGTAATTTGCAAAAGAAAAGCTAATGAGCAAAATATTTAAATTACTTGGGTATTCCGCGATTTAAACAAATTCAGAATTTCGAAAAGAAATACATATTAGGTACGTTGTACAATAGGCGGCTTAATGGCTATGAGTGATCTCTTTCAGCGAACCTTTGAATGTACAGGGAATGATAGAAAAAGGGTCGACGGTGTGGCGTGTATAAAATAATTAGTTAGAATATACGTGAACAAATACTCATACCTAAGTATATATTTTATATATCAAATATAGATATTTAAAATAGGAGAGGATTATTTATCAATAACATCTAAAAATTTGTTTTGTACACACAAATATACACGTTGAGTTACACTATTGAAAATTTGATGCGTATTATACGTAACTAAAATGTTCTCTTGCCTATGTTCATGGGGGATAATGTAGGATTCTAATGATGAAAGAATTTTTCAAATCGTTTGTTTGGATTGAATAGGCTCCGAAACTAATGGACGGTGTCGGAGCCTATTCAATCCACACAAACATCTAATCTTATCTTCGTCTTCATTTCAAATATTTCCTTTTTATTGGTATAGAAATAGGTATGCTATATAATATTAATTAAACTACCAGCTAAAACACGCTCCTCCCACGCGCCCGGTAACTTTTCCGTGCCGTGTCTTGTGTAGTACGGCACCAGTGACGTATTATTTATAATGTAAATTTCAATAAAGTTCCTGTCGCGATCCCGGGTCAATATATTCCACCTGAATGACGTTCCGAAACGTTCTAACCGATAAGCGATAACGCATTCAATTTAAACACATATTTGGATGAGACAAGTCCTTAGAGCAATTGTATTTTTATGTCCCGTAATGTCTGTCATTATAAAGGGTGCCGTGAGATTATATTACTATCTCAATGAAGAGATAGCAGGTTAGTGTATTTTTTTTTTTTAAATTTCAATTAGTTAGAAGAGTGGCTTATGTGACTTTCAACTTAAGAAGAATGGCCATGTCTGGCTTTTATTAATAACAGATGAAAGTGGACGGAGGAAACGGCTTTGCCCTGCAATAGGACCCTAAAAGTTTAATGTGATTTAGATAGGTACATGCTGACGTGTATAATAATCGCACTAAAAACAATAATGTGGAAATGGGACCAAGTTCGGTTTGAGGCTTCAGATTCCGCAGCGTTCTTTCAAAATATTTGATATCAAAAATACCTATGTACCTACTAATAATGATAAACGACCCTACTAAAAATTATAAATTCCTCCTCAGATCCCAGAACTCAAGATTGGTTCACCATAAGAACACCATGGCTCGGCTTGACAGTTATAGGGTTATATTTGATGATGGTGTTCAAATGGCTACCTGCCTATATGAGCAAACGGCCAGCATACGACCTGCGCGGGCTTATAGCCGCTTATAATGTCTTCCAGATAATAGGATGCGGTTATGTCGTCTACCAAGTAAGTGGTAACATCGGATACAATGATTTTATATTGCATGATGATGATATATGTATTTATTACATTATAAAAACAATGGCAAAGGCGAGCTAAAGCCTAAAAGAGTTTTCTTCAAGCAAACCTGGGATAGAGTGACGAAGTTATAAAAATATCCTACTTAATAAAAATCCGGCTTATTTTCAGAGGTCCATGATTCTATTGTTTTGCAATTCCCCGAGGTCCATGAAAAATATTTCTTAAATTTTAAATATCCATACATTACTTCCCAATAGGTCCATGAGATTTATCTAATGCACAGTCAGCACAAGAAACACTACACAATACAGATTAAATAAGTAATTTTCGAAAAGTAGGGCTTAAACGACGACATTGTACATACGTACCTACTAACCAACAAGGTTGGTTATTATGGGTATAAATTAGGGACCAAAAGGGTTATGGGTTAACATAGTTGCTAAGTAGTATAATATCTCACTCTTGAATTATTTTTAGAAGAAGACAGAGTGAGAAACAGTACACAATTATAAATAAGGTGGAATGTTTAAATAATTAAACACCATCCAAAAAAATGGAAAATCCTCTCATTAAAACCGAACTCTGAAAATTAAAGTGCCTAAGCTAGAAATTATGTTAAAAATAGTAGATATGTATAACTTATTAATATACCAGATCAACGACTATTCCAAAAAGCATTAAATAAATAAATAAAATAAAAATATAATATTTATTAAATATAGTATTTATTGCCTTAACCACAAAAACTGTATAAGGTACATACTACTTAATTAGTTAATATTAACTTAAAAGAAAATTTCAAATCATAAGACATATTTCGGGCTTAATTAATTACAGATGTACCTAAGCAAAGCTCTGTCCCTCGCACTAGGTCTCTGTAGAGCCTGTGTGGCGAGGTTACAGTGATTCGCTTTGCACTCTCTCAGCCTATTTTTACGAGGTAATCAATGTTATAAAGTTAATAACTACACTACAAGAGAAATAATAAAACTAATAAAAATAAACTAGAATCGAAAGCATGGTACCATCTTGCAGTTCATTATCGCTCTTCTTTCAGAGCCTCGTACTAGGCTGGCTGAACCACTATAAGCTCATATGCCAGCCTGTGGACGAAGGACCCTACGGCGTGGAATACGCATGGAGGGTCTGCTACGGATACTACGCTCTTAAAGTCATAGATCTCTTGGATACGGTATGTATTTTTTTATATAATTTCTCCAGCTTTTATGTTATCATAGTAAAGGTAATCACACCCCGGACCCACCCGCACCCGACCCGCACCGCCACGCCTCGAGCGGTTTGTATTCTATTAATGGATTTGTGTGGACATACGCTCATTACCAACTCCGCAGATCGCCTCACTCGTGAGGTGTCCACGCACCGACCGACCGACGAGGGCGCCACTACGGCGATCTCGCCGCCGCCGCCGCGCCGCCGCGCCGGCCGCCCGGTCGCGTCGCGTGTCGTCGCCGTTTTCGCCTCGTCGCTCGCATGCCGCACGTGGTCATATAACTCATAAGCGGTGTCCCACTCCGCGCCGGCGAGAAAACGACTAACTATCGGCTATTTTCTCTAACAAGCTATAATATTATTTAAATTAAATTGAGCTTTTTTATTACCAATTTAAATTGAGTGGAAATACCTAAATTTAAAACACAAATAAAATGATCTTAATTACTTATTATTGCCTTTCGGCACGTTCTCCAAAAAAGTATTTTACTCTTGTTGAATAAAAAACTAGTTGTTCTTATTGATTTTTCCAGATTTTCTTTGTCCTGAGAAAGAAGCAAAACCAAGTGACTTTCTTGCATGTGTACCATCATTTTGGAATGGTTATGGTATCATGGGGAATTGTCAAATGGGTACCAGGTAGGTACCTCAATATACTTTAGAAATCATTTAAGAAGTATAAATAAATTTATTTATAAATGTCCAGGAGATTTACAGCTAACTTAATCAGTAATTATGTTACATATAAGTTCTGAAAGCTACATAAAAATTTCCACAAAACTAAACTTCTATTACTTATCATGAACGCACATTAACTTGTAAAAAAGTTAAAAGACGTTTGACCGTCTTGTAACTTTTTTTATGTATTGATAATTAATTTTATAAGTAATAAAATAATGGCTGCATTAAGCTTAGCTAAAAAAATCACAAACCGCCTAAATGTTTAAAATGTAGGTACACTTAATTATACTTTTTTGGTATACTTAATTATATTCTAGAAATTTGTATTATGTAATATTTGTATTATATTAGATTGTTAACTGTATAATTCATTAAAATATTTATAGGCTATATAGTATGTACCTATTATCTGAAAATAAATAATAAATTATCTATATATCTTTGAAGTAAGTTTTGAAAGTTTTACGTTGTTCAACATATTATGTTTGTTCAACATAATATGTTGAACAACGTACATATTATGTAACTAATAATAATAAGGTAGGGCCTTAACAGTCTCGCAGTGGAATTTTTTGGACTAGTATGCTCTGATAAAATAACAGTCAAAATATACGAACTTTCGTAATATGACGAATTCGTTTTGAATGTTAGCGGGTTAACAACGAACCCAATTTGTATTGGAAGAACACCACGTTTCATATCTTGACGAGGAATTTCATCAGAGTAAGTGCGGCTCACGTCACGCCCGTATCGCTTCTATGCGCACACTGCGGGTGACAGCAAGTTGTACGGGTACCGAGGGCGCTGGGAACAAGGGGGTGGTAGAAACGTTGGTGTTCTTCCAAACTAGGTTCGTAGTTAACCCGCTAACAATCATAATGAACGAGTCAAAAATGTTGCTAAACCAATACGCTTGTATTCGCAGGTGGCCACGGCACTTTCCTTGTGACTTTGAACTCCTTCGTGCACATCATTATGTACATGTATTATCTCCTAACTGTATGGGATGAAAAATATAAGAAGTCTTTATGGTGGAAGAAATATGTCACACAAGTACAAATAGTAAGTATAAATAAAATAAGTAATATTAAACAATGCTGGGCAATCAACACACACAGCATCATCTAGCCCTTGTGTTATGGGTAATAGGCGACTGATATACTTAATACAATATAATTAAATACATAAATATTTCTTATAAATGGACGAGAACACCCGGAACAGCAGACCAAGCACGGGCTTTCTTGTCTAAGGTAGAATAAGACAAAAATTACGTCACTTTGTCATCAAATGCGTAAATTCTTTGAAATTAATTTCTTCAACTTCAATAATGTACGCAATGTATGGCGATGCGATGTCATTATTGTCTATTCTACCCGAGCGAACTGTAACGAGCGATATCTGTAGATTGTACACAGTTGTCTCGAGGCGGGAATCGAATCCACAACCTCCTACGTCGCAGTGTCACGTGTGTCTTAGCCAGCGCAATCCAAAAATTCATTCGCTGGAAAAATCGTTTCAGTTACAGAATAAAGTGGGTTTAAGTAGGTATGGATGGTTTGATGCAAGGGCGTCGCCAGGGGGGGGGCAGCTGCCCCCCCCTAGAAATAAAAAAATGTACCTAGCCAACTGCAAAACAACAAAAGTCCTACTATTGTCTTGCTTTGCCGATAAATCCCGCATAAATTCACTATCACTAGGAATAATTAGTGACAGTTAGTACAATATTATGACTTCAAAAATCATTTTTTTTTTTGTTCGGTCATTTGTAACAAAATATTATAATATGTAGGTGCTGTGTAGGCCTACAGTGCCTACAGCTCGGATAGCTTTTCACATGGAAGTTGAAACCATTCGTATTTACAATCGCCATACAGCCAAACAGGTCCGTAGGGATAGGGGGTTTTGGGGATTTAAGCCACCGCCGAAGTGTTTATAATAATAAAAATTTAATATGTTAAGTTTTCTCGGATACGTGTCACACGTGGGAGCACTTGAAGTGGTTGTGTTTTTTTTTTCGTCACAATTCGTCGGGTGGCTGCCCTCGCGCTTAGTATCATTCGATTCTTAGTGTGTAGGTGTACCTTATATGTAAGTGTTGTTGTGTTGTCGTGTTAGTTGTTAACCGTGGACAAACCGTCGTCTCGGCGAGTCGAAAGCTCTACCCCCCCCCCCCCCCCGATGACCGATGAGCAAGGAACTTATACTATAAGTTCCTTGCCGATGAGTACATATTTCTGGCTACGGCTTGCCCCCCCCTAGACGGAGGGCTGGCGACGCCCTTGGTTTGATGAATATGTTAGGCCAAGTTGAACGACTTCGATTAATATGCGTGGTTTGTAGGTATTCAATAATACATTGTATTGTAATACTTATGTAATATTATGACAGTTAAAAACTAAAACCCAACTTGGCAGCGCGTTCAATTAATTGCCAGTAAAATGTTAATTTCGTATGAAAGCATCTATGTGTATTAATATTTAAGTCGGGTGTACGAAAAGAAAGAAACACGTTGTATCACACGGATTAGTAAAAAAACACTTGTAAAAAAGAATATTTATCGGGTATTTATCGCGTACCTTTTGTTTTATTTTCACGGGGCGAGTCGCCCCGTGACCACGATCGCTGCAACGCGATGGAAACGTAGGGGAAAATAAAACAAAAGGTACGCGATAAATACCCGATAAATATTCTTTAATATGTCAACAAGTCGTGAAAGTTTAAAAAGTTTTACTCGTAAAAAACTTCCTTAAAAATATAGAAAACTAGCGGTCCGCCCTCCAGTCTACAGTTACCTCAATTAAGTCAATTTACAATTCAGGTTCAGGTAATTTAATAGTTGTTTCGTTTTCAGATACAATTCACATTGCTAATGCTTCACTTCGTAATGTTGGCGGTAGTTCCAGAATGCGGCTTCCCCAGGGAACCTGCCTACATTATTATTCCCCAAAACCTATTCATGGTTATTTTATTCGGAGATTTCTACTATCGGTCGTACGTTAAAAAACCGAAAAAGGCCTAGATTTTAACTTGTAAATAAAATTCCAATTCCCAACTTATAAACATAATTCTTGTAAATAAAAGTTGGTATTAATTTTGACATGTTTTATTATGTAGTATAGTGTGACTACAGTTACTTAATTGTAAAGAATAATAATAAATAACATTAATAGTTATTACATATTAATAATATATAACTATCAAATCTTTTCTGCAGACATAATCTAATTAAATCGTGAGCAGGCCAATATATTAAATTTTACTTTTTACATTATATCACGAATATACTTTTGTAGTAGGTCTTGTAGTAGGTATCTATCCTAACTAAGTGTAATATTTTATCGAAGAGGTAATGTTTTTTTAAATCAGAGGAATATTTATCTACAACATCTTAGTAGACCGAAGTAATGTCCGATAACGTTTAACATCTATTTTTTTCCTAAAAGAATCATTTATTCGGTCAATCTAAAGACACATTATTTGTAACATCAAAAATTTAAAAATATCGTGTTGCAACATGAATGAGTTCTTAATTGAACGCGTCCCTGATTTAAATTACATAACTAAATTAAAGACTTTATACTTAGTATAACATTTCAGTTTTGTTGCCTAGCATTATGAGCGCGTGGAAGTGAGCGCTCAAAGTGAATGTTTTTTCAGATTCATTAAGCTCACACATAGTTTCAAGTGGAAATCTGTACCTATCTAAATAATAATTTATGGTGTGACCATAAACTATTGTCAGTGAGGGAATTAACTTAAACGCGCAAACAGATTTTGCTTAACAAGATCTATAACATTATCCTGACTGAAGGCATCTATCACAGCTTTTGTTAGACAAAGAGTTGTAGCTGTTCCATCCACCTCATCATCTCTTAACGGTCTCTGTTCATTCCCATAGTCCTTTATATTATTCTTTATAATAGTTATCAGCTCTTCGCTTGTTATAGCGGGGACTGGTTCAACTTTATTCTCCTGGTTTTCTATCAATGTTTTGACGTCGTATTGTTCGTTGGTATTGATGGCGTCTTCTGTAGTACGCTGTCGTTTAGCGCGACGTAACTTGCGACGCTTGTCGAGGTGGGTTTTGGTTACGGCGTCCAACTGCAGAAAGAGAACTGCTAGTGGTGTATCCGATATGTCGTCCTGAAAACAATTCAATTACCGGTTTTAAATTTTATCCATATTCTTTAGGGCTATTTTTATCCACATAAGTACACTATATTTCACTAGCTCTAAAAGGTTTTGCGCTAAATTATAATCGTTGCTATAGTTTTTAAGACATTAAACTATATAAAATAATTTTTGAATTTAAAAACAGTTCGTCGTGAATGTGAAATCATATCTTTTGGCTGCACGATACTTTGTGAATTGTCCACCATAATTTATTATTATTATTTATTAACCTCTATTATTACCTCATTTGGATTAACAATAAGCTTCGCTGTTTCCTGCGGCAGATCCTTACATATTTGTGCAACCAAGATTTTTATAAGAGCTTCAGATACTTGTGTAGAATTGTCTTTTTCCTGTAAGCAAGTCACAATCTATTAAACTTTCTCTTGCCTCTTACTTCGCTCATGCTAAACTAGAAAACAACAAAGAAGGGCGCGTATTTCGCCGCTGTCGGATCGTAGTATTAGGCTGTTTATAGAATGGCTAGGCGGATTACAAAATAGCGGCGCGACGACATATCCATACTAATATTAACAGTTACCTTTTCACGCGTAAACGGCGAAACGCATTATAAAAAAATTTGCAGGGACCTATCGTCAATCTCCCTACAAAATTTCGTTATTTCGGTATTCCGAGAATGGGAGGATAGACATTAAGCTTTATCTCAAAATAACGCTAATAAAGCCGCGGTTAGGAGCTTATCTTCATCATCACCAGCCTATAATAGTCCACTGCTGGACATAGGCCTCCCCTAATGAGCGCCAAAGATGGCACTATCATTTGGGGGTTAATGCCCATAATCCCCACGCTGGGCATGTGGGTTGGGGATCGCAGTTCGGTGGAGTTGTTTTACAGAGGGCGCTGCTGCCCGCCCCCCGGTGTGTTTCCCTTAGTCGCCTCTTACGACACCCACGGGAAGAGATGGGGTGGTGAAATTCTATGCAGGCAGGGTTAGGAGCTTAGTTTTAGATAAATGCTTATGGTGATTTTTAATGATCCTTCAACAATCTTGCTTCTTCTAACTTGATAAAGTCCGGTAACGCTGTCATAGCCATCTTCCGTCAACAGCATGCAACAGCATGGTACATTCACAGATATATATTTACAGGTACATTCGAAAAAACATCTATGTATGCTTTCACCCTACATTAGCTATTTTGCGCACGCGGCGATTTAGGTAATCTGTGTCGCACGCGATAATTATTTACCTAGATTAATTATTTTAACATCAGTACGTGACCTACTCCCGCGAGAGTGACATTCAAGGAAAGACTTGCCTCCTTAACTAACTGTGTTAACCAACTTTAATAAACTTTACTTCAGTGACTCTTGTGTTTAGTTTACGTGCTCAACAAACTATCCAAACTTTACTACGTCACCAACGGTGACATCACAAAGTGTGGTGCTATAGGTAAACTACCTACAACTACAACCTCTACATGTAAAGGCCTTAGCTGAGGTCCTTACAATCTAACTTGAAACAACAGACACTTACATACATATACTAGCTTTACTTAGGTAAGAAGTTTAGTAAGATGAGTGGATCTTTAATTACTCATGAATGATATTAAAATATTTCAACATACTTACATGAGGCAGCCATATGTTAAGTGCTATGTTGATAGGGTCCAAGTTTTGTACAAAATGCCACCATCCTCGGGGAACGAATAGAGCATCGCCGGCAGACAGCTCCACCATTCTACCCCCAGTGAGGCCTGCAATAAAGTAAATATCTTCATTTTGGTTTTAATTTTAATTACAATTAAACAAATTTTTATAGATAGAAGGATAAAGTGTGTAAATTTAGTAAAGTTTTGACAACATCTGAATTGACATGACTGCCTCGTCTCTAATGGTACAATTAATATAAAATTCGAGAAAAATATTCGTAACGGCTGCGCCAATTACCATCAAACGTAGCTCGGTAATGCCTACTCTCGTTAAAGTCATTTTTAAACTAAACACCTCACGGTCATCCGTTTGGAAGCTAACCGTGCGCCAGACAAACGTACAGCCTTACTCCAATCGATTATTAAGAAAAAGGTCCCTTTTGTAAATAGGAAAATAGTAACAGACAATATTAAAATGCTGTTCAAAAACGCACCCTGGAAATCATCTGTATTCAAAGGGCAATAGAAATTCAATTCACTGTAAATACTGGATTCTTCATAGGGAACTCTCGTTGGCTTCAAACCTTCACATTCGGGTGGAAATAAAATCCATCTCTTTCTGAAATGAAGACAGATACATTATGCCATAACTATGAACGAACTTTCTGACAGAAGCAGAAACCTTCTTGGTCATTTCATGTGTACATGGCAAATACAGATTGATGATCACATCACATCGACAGCCTATATCAGTCCACTGCTGGACATAGGCTTAATGAGCGAAATAGATGGTTTTCATTTGGGGATTATTGCCCATAATCCCCACGCTGGGAATGCTGGTTGGGGATCGCAGTTCGGTGGAGTTGCTCTGCAGAGGGCAAAAGCAAGTTAATTTCGTTATTTCGGTACTCCGAGAATGGGAGGATAGACATAAGCTTTATCTCAAAATAACGCTAATAAAGCCGCGGTTAGGAGCTTATCATCATCATCACCAGCCTATAATAGTCCACTGCTGGACATAGGCCTCCCCTAATGAGCGCCAAAGATGGCACTATCATTTGGGGGTTAATGCCCATAATCCCCACGCTGGGCATGTGGGTTGGGGATCGCAGTTCGGTGGAGTTGTTTTACAGAGGGCGCTGCTGCCCGCCCCCCGGTGTGTGTCCCGTAGTCGCCTTTTACGACATCCACAGGAAGAATTGGGTTGGTGAAATTCTATGCCGGCACCACACGCCAATATAGCTAGATATATCTATCTACTTAGATCTTACTTATTTATAACTGTATTATTGTATGTCTGCTAAAGATAAGCTGTTGAAACTGTTCACCTTACCTATACCTACGATCTTTTCTGTACAACAGTTAACAATAAAAATATTTCTGATTATGATTCACGGCATAGGGATTGATGATAATAATGATAAATGCATAGTTACTTTCCATGTGTCTGTGCTACCATATTCACTCCATATGTGTCCTGATGGGCTGGAGTGTGCGCTCCACTGCTGCCCACCCATAGTGTTGTGTCTGCTGGGCTCTTGTCTGGGAACCCAAACTGAGACCACGACACGGCCTGGAATAAATGTGAAATTAAAATTACCTGGAATAAATGTGAAATAAAAACCTTTAAAATGTAAATTAAACTAGAGTTTTAAAAAATAAAAAAATCATTGTACTTAATTTAGGTAAATGTAGGTAGGTATATTATATTATGTTTAGACTTTGAACTTAAAATACATTAAATGTCCAGAAATATTTTGATTTACCTCATGTGAATCTTAATAACTATGTATGTCCAGCAGTGGACTAATATGGGCTGATGATGATGATGATGATGTGAATCTTAATAACTATATCCTTTTTCAAATGAAAAATACATTTCAGAAAGTACAAAAGACTGGATGATTGATTTAGGTAATAATTTAATAAATTATGATACTTTATTAAATAGTGAACATTAATGATTTTTTAGGTTAATAGAAACAAACTTTAAAAATTCACTATTATCATTTGTTCACCATCTATGATAGTAGTAGAAAGTGCGTAACCTATTCTTGATCTTAGATGTACGCGGTTAACTCGGGGTTAACAACCTTCTAGGGTTGTCTTGCGTTTGTTTTGCCTTTCTAACAAAAATTGGGGTCGGCTTATGTACCTTACCTATGGAGCCCTTTGAAGCTCAATCGACTTGATCAAAAAAGTAAACAAAGAAATGTCACTGTCAAAGTGACAATACAGTTAAAAAGCTGCAAAATCAAAACAAAGCAAAAATCGATGAACAAAAGCTTGTGAGACGTGAAGTGAACATGAACACTTGTATCTACTGTATTTTGAAATTGTTCGATATTTATTTTATTTATTGACTATAGAAATGAGTGGAAAGAGAGGTAAAATATTGAAAAGTCAATCACGCGAAATAATTCTGGCTGTTGATAGATACTTCGAAAAAGAACGAAGTCAGTATTCTAACGCATTCAAAATTTTTACAAAGTTGTGTTCGGAAAACGATAGTAGTGAATTAGAGATTAAGTTGCCCAAAGATCTTTTTGAAGAAATTAAGGGTTTCCTACAAAATACTAAGAAAGTAACCTCACGAGTTGTTGCTGCCACAGGGATATCAAAAAATACGGTGTCCCGTATCAGGAGCGAGGGAGCTTTAGCTACAGCTACTTCCAGCAAAATAACTGCACCAAAAAAAGGCAAACGTGGACCTAAATATGATATTGATAATTTTGATATCTGTGCAATTAAAGGTATTGTAGAAAGTATGTACGACATACAAAAAACCATTCCTACAGTAGATAAAATTTTGATGAAAGCTCAACAAGATCTCAATTTCCCTGGAGAAAAAACAATGTTAAGAAAAATTTTGAAAGAAAAATTAGGGTATAAATTTAAAAAATGTTCCCAAAAGAGAATGCAGTTAGTTGAAAGACCAAATGTAAGAGCAATGAGAGTGCAATATTTACGTCATATACAGGAGAATGATGCTCTTTGGGCTGATAAAAGAAATGTTGTGTATCTTGGTGAGACATTGATACACTCACAGTATACAGTAAGTAAGTCATCAATTGCAGTGAGGAAAAATGACATCCCCAGTACAGGAAATCGATGGATTATTGTCCATGCAGGAAATGAGTATGGCTTTGTAAATGGAGCGCTAGCTCTATGGAAATCATCTAAAACTGGAACAGATCATGGACTAATGACTGATGATAAATTTTTAAATTGGATTTCTAACAAATTATTGCATAATATACCACCAAACTCAATAATTGTGATGGACAATGCACCCTATCACAATGTTGAAACAAATAAAATACCAGCTATGAACTCTAAAAAGAATGTATTACAAGACTGGTTGACCACCAAAGAAATTGAATATTCAGACAACCTAACAAAAGTTGAATTATTTCAACTAATAAAACAGAATCGCCCACCAAAAGATTACATTGTTGATAATTTATTGAGAAGTTACGGTCATGAAGTACTTAGACTGCCTCCATATAATTGCGACCTGAATCCAATTGAATATGTTTGGCACCTTGTGAAACAAAGGCTTGCAGCAAAAAATGTTCATCAAACGGAATCTAAAATAGAAGCCCTGACATTGGATGTATTGGCTTCTATAACAGCTGCTGATTGGTGCAAGTATATGAACCATGTTAAAAGTATTGAACAGAGATACTGGGATAAGGAACAAGCAGTTGATATACATGATTTTTTACCCGCAACAGACGACTCAGATGAAAGTGACACTGAAGAGGAAGAGGAAAACTCTGCATATGAGGAAAGCTCTGATAATGAATCCCATGATATAAATATGAGTGAAGAATTAGAATGAAACTGAATTACTAATTACAAACATTATAAACGCCTACTAGAAAATAATAACTTATATTAAAATATTTAAGTCATAAAATGATTGTGTATTTATGCCCAATCCTCTAAAGGTAGGTAAGTACAAATCTACATTTATTTTTAATTTCTATTACTTAAATTCCTGAGATAGATAATTGTTTAAATCTTCTATGTTCTAAGCAGCAACTACATTATGAATCCATTCAGATAGGTGTTGCATTTTATTTACCTTGGATATTTCGTCATCACTAAGCCACTGGTGTAGATATTTGTAATCAAAATACATCCATTCCTCATTCCCCGGAGCAGAATCTACAAATGTCTTAAATGTCATGTTTGTGACTTTACATCTTCTTTCCCAGCAAGGTTCGTCAGATAAGAAGTCCTTTCTCATACAGCGAAATGGAATTTCTCTATCCTTAAACACTGAACACCATTTGTCTAATGTCCACTCGCACAGTGACCATGTTTTTATGAAATCTCTAAATACCAAGGGCTCAGTCGAGTTCAATATTAAATGTCGTACCGCTTTCTCTGATAGAGTAGACATATTATCAAGAAGAAATTGGTCAAAAAACAAAATCCAGAGTTTGTAAGTAGTTGATCAATTTGGCTTTCCAGAATTAAACAAACAAGACCTGCCGACGTTAATTAGTAAAACTTTATTTACATATTCAAAACAAAATAGCTAAGCAGACTATTGCGCTATTTTCACGTTATGTGCATCAAAATCAAAACCACACTGATATTTTCACGGATCTAAAGCTAAAAATAAAGTTTTAAAATTGTCTTCTCATTCAACATTCTACTCTTCGTTGCTCTACGTCGTCAAATGCAGCTAAGAAACGGACTAGAGTTATTTTTTCTGGCTTCAACGTCGTGCAAAACTCTTCCAGAGTCACGTGCTGTCGCTTCGAGGGCGTTGTGACTAGGGCTTGTAAACCGGTTAATCGGTTAACCGAAAAACCGGTTAACCGGCCGATTTTGCCTCGGTTATTAACCGGGTTTTTTGGTCAAAATAACCGGGTTTTTCGGTTTTTTTTTTTGCTGTAGTAAAAAATGGAAAAAATAGCATTCTAAGGGTTTCAATATCACCCACCGATACTTAAATTACTTAGTTTATCGTTTAATATGATCTGGAAGGACAACAAAAATCTCAAAAACACTTTTGAACGAATAAAAAGTCAGTAAGTTTAGTCATCATCATCATCATCAGCCTATGTTAGTCCACTGTTGGACATAGGCCTCCCCTAATGAGCGCCATAGCGCCCTGTCTTCGGCTTGTCGCATCCAGCATCTGCCAGCAGTCTTTCGCAGATCGTCATCCCACCTGGTCGGAGGGCGTCCTACACTACGTTTACCGAGTCGCGGTCTCCACTCAAGAACACGTTTACCCCAGCGGTTATCGGTTCTTCGCGAAATATGGCCGGCCCACTGCCACTTCAGTTGGCTAATTCTCTGAGCTATGTCGATGACTTTAGTTCTCTGTCGGATGTATTCGTTACGAATCCTATCCTTCAGAGAAACTCCGAGCATAGCTCTTTCCATAGCGCGCTGAGCGACTTTGAACTGGTGGACCAACCCTATCGTGAGTGTCCACGTCTCAGCTCCGTAGGTCATGACTGGTAGGACGCACTGATTAAAAACTTTCGTTTTCAAACATTGCGGTATGGATGACGAGAAGACTCGACGTAGTTTTCCGAACGCTGCCCAGCCTAGCTGGATCCTCCTCTTGGCTTCCTTCTCGAAATTGTTTTTACCCAACTGCAAAATCTGCCCGAGGTAAGTGTACTCAGAAACAATTTCGAGAAGGTGGCCATGTACGATCACCGGTCTTGGATCAATGTGGGCATTGATCATGACTTTGGTTTTATCCAAATTCATGCCAAGACCGATACATCGGGAGGCTGAAGCTAGACTGTCCAGCATCCGGTTCAGCTCCTCTAGCGACTCCGCCATTAAGACTATGTCATCAGCGAATCGCAGGTGTGAGATGTAGTCGCCGTTTATGTTGATGCCCTTGTCTTTCCAGTCCAGCGTCTTAAACATATCTTCCAACGCGCTCGTGAACAGTTTCGGGGATATGACATCCCCCTGCCTCACTCCTCTGCGCAGTTGGATCGGTTTAGTCTGCTGGTCCTGTACTCGGACACTCATCGTAGCGGCTTCGTAGAGACATCTCAGCACCTCGATATAACGATAGTCTACTTGGCATCGCTGTAAGGATTGTAGAACAGCCCAGGTTTCAACGGAGTCAAAGGCCTTCTCATAGTCCACAAAAGCCAGACACAGGGGCTGATTATACTCTTCGGACTTCTGTATAATCTGCCTCACTGTGTGAATGTGGTCTATGGTACCATATCCTCCGCGAAACCCAGCCTGCTCCGGTGGCTGAAACTCGTCGAGTCTCCTGGCGAGACGGTTCGATATAACTCGTGAGAAAAGCTTATAGACGTGACTTAGGAGCGAGATGGGTCTATAATTTTTAAGAAGGGTTTTATCTCCCTTCTTAAAAAAGAGCACCACCAAACTCCCACTCCACGCCTTTGGAGTTCTCCCACTGTGAAGGACGGCGTTGAAGAGGCTCTGTAACTCCTGTATAACAGGGTATCCTCCAGCTTTCAAAAGCTCTGATGTTATTCCGTCCTCACCGGGGGCTTTTCCATTTTTAAGCTGCCTCAGAGCTAACACGATCTCGTCTTGACTGATGTCTGGCAGTTCGTCGGTATAGTGGCGTATCAAGGTGGCTCTAGAATCGTGGTCGTCTCGTTGGGAACGGGGAGCATGTGCAGCGTATAAACGGCCATAAAAGTCCTCTATCTCGGCCGATATCTCCGGCTTCGACAATACGGTCCTTCCGTCGTGCGTTGAAAGCTTCGTCAGGTGGCTCCTTCCAAGCTGCTGAGTGAATACTTTGGACCCTCGGTTTCGCTCTATCGCCTCTTCGATGAGGCGTGTATTGGAGCTCCGAAGGTCGCGTCGTACCATCTTCGCAATTCGCTTGTTCAGGTCTGACCTCTCTGACGAAGTCGCTTGGGTGGTTTCCCGTCTTTTTGTCATCAGCCCAAGAGTCTCATCCGAGAGTTTGGACTTCTTACCAGTACGCTGCTTTTTGCAAAACTTGATGCCCTCGTCCCTCAGCGTTTCTACCAGATTGTGTAGGGTCTCGTCAGCGTCATCAGTGGGTTCCAAGGCAGCGAATCTATCCCCGAGAAGCTGCTGAAACTTCTCGGTGCCCGCCATGATTTGGATTGGGTTCGGTCGGAGCGTGGACTTCACCAGACGGTTTCTTTCAAGCTTCAAATTTATATTCAGAGAGCCTCGAAGGAGTCGGTGATCAGATCCGGTATTGAACCTGTTGATCACTGAGACATCTCTGAATATATGCTTGCTATCCGTCATGATGAAGTCGATCTCATTTTTAGTCACAGAATCGGGACTCCGCCATGTCCACTTCCTTTGGGGCTGTTTCTTAAAGAAAGAGTTCATTAAGAACAGCCCCTCTTTCTCAAGGAAGTTGACGAGCATTTGTCCCCTGTGATTTCGAACACCAAAACCATGCGGGCCTATTCGGGATTCGTTGCCAGTCTGGGTTCCCACCTTGCCGTTAAAGTCCCCCATAACAACGTTGAAGTGAGCCTTGGTGGTGTGATGTAAGGCTTTGGATATGTCTTCGTACATATCCTCCACTTCATCATCCGAGTGTGTCGAGGTCGGTGCGTAAACCTGAATGACCTTCAAGCTGTAGCGCTTAGACAGCCGAAGGATCAGGTACGCTACCCTGGTCGACACACTGGAGATTTCTTCGACGTTGTTAGAGAGGGCCTTATTGACGAGGAAACCTACGCCACCCTGGGATGTTTTATCACCCTCACGAAAGTAGAGAAGATGGCCCGAGTCTAGGGTTACGGTGTCCTCCCCCTCTCTACGGACTTCACATAACCCTAGAACATGCCATTTAATGTTCTCTAACTCCACTTCCAACTGCGCTAGATGGTGATCAAGCCTCAGAGTGCGTCCGTTAAACGTTGCCAGGGTCAGTGTGTGTGGGGTGTGGTAGCCTAATGTAGCCCGGTGATTCCTAGCACCCCCTGCCCCGCCGTTACCGTGGCCGCTACCATGGCCAGGAATAGCGAGGCGGCCGGGAACTGGGGGCCATTTTGTGGCGGTTCTTGTCATTTGGGGGTATTGCCTAGTAAGTTTAGTAATTTCAGTTTAATATAATAATAAAATGCAAAATATTGGAATATTAATGTCAGTAACTTATTTTACATAAAGAAAAAATTGAATAGTAAGTAATGATGGAGATAATCTTGAGAAGTCGCCCCGTGAACAGTGGAATACGTCAATGGTTGGCGCTACCAGATTAAGTGCTTGATTGATGAGTGACAGTGGTGTATTGTTAATCAGTTTAGTTCTTCCGCGACGCTTTGAGAACAGAGGTAGCCGCCTGCGCCGCCCGACAATTTCATCCGGTCGGCACAGACTTATCAACACCATGAACTTGATGGGCATTCCCCTAAACACCCTAACCACATACAGTGCTAACGCCACACCTCTCCTTATTTCCAATTTCCAAGAAAATTTGAATACAACAGGAATGTATTATATTAGTTATATTAGCCCAGTACGAATAAATATACATAAAGGAATAGAAAGGGCCATAATATATTCCTTTTAATAAAGGTATCGAGTAAAATTTTCCTGTATACGTTCCATAACGAGACTTTATCTAGCTTTATGTGGAACCCATACAAAAACTGCGCTTTTTTCTTGATTTCTGACCGGAGAATCATATATTCCTGTGAGTGCCCGAACCAGTTTTGTGAACCGTTAGCTCGTAAAATGAATCCTATAATTCTGTCCGCCTTTGAACAAACGCTGGCAACATAGGGTCTGAACCGCAATTCCTTGTCCAGTTGAACCCCCTGATCCCTCACCGATTCCACACTCTTCAATCGCTCTTCTGTCTGGTACTTGTAGTGGAATGGGGTAGTTGCTCTGCTACTTAAATTTGTGCTGTGTCTAGGACGTTGAGGTCGCTCCACAGATTTACCTTTGAGGGCTAATTGTTCATTGTTGTAAATGACACCAGTTTAGTTTGTTCTCGGTTTAAACTAGCAGTCTTGCAGTTAAAACTCCATTCAATCTTCTCGACATGCTTTTGATTAAGTTATCAATGAAATCTTGTGGTATTCGATTCCACATTTGTACTAGTGCCCTTTTGAGATCTGCTGTTTGTTGGTTTTGGATCGCGCTATTTTATTTGCTTTCCTAGCTTATACCGAGCCGCAGTCAGGGATCCATTTTCAACGAGTGTGCATCTCCGTACGCGCCCCTATGCAAAAACTGCCCCATACCATTACTGACCCTCCACCATATTATGGCTCTCTTCCGACAATGTACACTAAGCGTATCTTTCGCAGGGTCGTCTCCAAACTTTAACCCTCCTATCATCTGGCTTTAGACAAAACCTAGACTCGTCAATGAACAATATTTTCCCCCAGTCATCATCATTCCAGTTTTGGTATGAGCGAGAAAAGTTAGCCCGAGCTACTCGATGATCTGTGGTGAGTAAGGGTCCTCTAGCTGGCAAGTACGTCTTTATTCCAGCTTCTTTAACTCTTCTTCTTACGGTTTTAGTGCTAACTGTAACCTGTTGAACATACTGGTCATAGATATGACCTCAGAAGATGTCAAAGTGCTATTTCTCAGAACACTGCTCACCATAAATCAATCGTCTCTTGCTGAAGTGACACTCTTGCAACCATGATCTGCACGTCTCGTGTACTCACAAGTCTGCTGATATCGTCGAACAATTCGAAATATGACGGATTTGTAAAACCCGTAATCTTTGAGCCACTTCTTTATAACTTTGACCATTTTCAATTAAAGTAACAGCTTTGGAAACCTGAGCTACGCTAAGATTCGGCTTTGTCCATTCATTGATCTGTAAGCACCACTATTGCGATATGTTTTTAAAAGACATAATTTTATGAATTGATTACGCACACGTTAGTAAAATTATTCCAATAGACTATTGGAAATAGCAAATAAACAAAAAAACGAACGAATACCTGAAACAAAAGACTACTGAAGTAATTCTTTTTTCAAATTAAACATATGTGGCCAGTTTGTACTAGGTATGTACTTTTAGTGCATATTTCAGTTGTTTTTTCGATTGATGAACCGTTCCTCTAATTATGTCCATGAGTGTAGATTTGTCAGGCTCAATCATCAGGCCGGTAATACACTTCCGATTCTTTGACAGACGGGTGGTCGTATTCGACTATCCGAATGCATTCGTTCCATAAATACATTTTGTAAGACATCGCTTATCTATATTAAAATTTCATCCGACGATCAGACAAAAAATTCAGATACTTGCATTTTTATTTAGAATCTTTATTTTGGCAATGCATTTTTATATACCTAGTATTTTGTACTATTTTTAACTTTTATTTAGACGATGCCCATTAACAGCAGATATATTAATTAATTTAGTTTTCTTCTTTTAGTTTAATCAGTTCACTGTTGTGCGTTGCTTTGCTTAGGTACCTTGTTTGTTATCACTTTGTGTCTGACGGACAACCTATATTTAGGTCTATTACAGATTTTTTCATGACTTGAAATATAAATTGACGTAACCAAGTATGCCTTGAGCTCCAACGGCAAATAAATGAAAATGACACGTGTATTACTCATTTGACTGAACTGTAGATATGTATTCTTAAGACTGAATTGTGATTTGAGTCAAATTAATCAGTGCTAAGCTAAATAATATGTAAATTTCATCGAATTTTATGGTTTTATATCGTCCAACGACTCTTTTTGGAAAAAAACCGAAATAACCGAAAAACCCGGTTTTAACCGGTTTGAAAAAATAAAAACCGAATTAACCGGCTTATAAAATAACCCGGTTTTTACAAGCCCTAGTTGTGACCTCTCAGAAGCTGTTATGGGCATATTTTTTTTTTGTTGTCTCATTGCTTTTTAGGGTCTAGTAAAAAAATATGATTTTTTTTGTATTATAATGCCATTTATTCAGAAGATAAATGTCTAACTCACCTAATTATATAGAAGTACAATAAAATAATACATAAAATCAATAAATATTTATATTTTACTTGCATGAGTCTGAAAAAGTTGTTCCATTGAGAAACAAAATGAATTGCATTTAAAACATTGAAATAAAACGCGATGTATTAACTTTTAATATTGTTTAATAAAGAAATGGGGTACATTATCAAATTATCACAAAAACTATCAGAAAAATAAGAACTGTGGTGTAATATTCACAATAGTTACTCCTTTGAGTTACTTTACTGATTTAACCAGAATCTTTACATACCTATAAAACTGTAAGTTTAAAAAATAGTGGTACAAGGAACTTTCTGGCAATTAAAGAACATATTTCGTAACCAAATAACAACACTAGTATATACACTTTGAAATAAAATAACATGTATTTTTTAATAATACTGTAATAAAATTGAGGGACAATTTCTCAGTGGAACGTAACAAAAATGTAAGGCTGCGTTCACCTTTGACTACAAAACGGACTTCAGTACAGAATATTAAAACTAATTAGTAATTATAATATAGGAAAAATAAAATAAAAACTAGGTAATTATAAAATAAAAACCAAGAAAATACATTATTATAAATAAATATTCACGGGTATTTATCGCGTAAATAGGTAAATAAACGCGATAATTACCAGTGAATATTTATTTATAATAATGTATTTTCTTGGTTTTTATTTTATAATTACCACTGCTTAGCAGAAAACCCTCTATACATATAGGTTAGCCCGAATAAAATCACAATTTAAACGCGGCTTTAGCATTACATTGAGTTACAATTCGTTCCGTTGAGTTACGAAATTTCTCAACGGAACGTAACAGTTTGCTGATTCAAAATTTAAATTCAAATAAAATGGAATAGACGATTACTTTCCTATTGTTTTAAATCATTTTAGTTGAAGTAAATATAGAGGAAACGAAATAACTTCATTTTGCTACATAAAACAAGCTACTTACCATCAAAAACTCCGTCTTTCAATGGAATACAAAAAAGTCACTCTGAGAGCCGCCTTCTGCCACGGCACACAGGTTTAAACAGGACAGACAAAATCTAAATGGCTTACTTGTTTCGTCTGTTTAGTGTTGCTAGCTCAATAAACAAATATCATTTTAATAGTATTTTTGGTAGTTAATCAAGAAATAGTTCGTAACTCAATAGGATTTTCCACTGAGGTTCATTTTAAGTCCACACATAAAATTGTATTTCTTTAAATTTATATCTGTTATATAATAGTTTTAATGCCAGAAAGCTTTTAAAAATAACTTTCCGAAGGCTCTTTTCCCTACATTATTATACCTTTGCACTGGTAATAACAAAAAAAACGACTTTAAAATGTCGATTTAGGTGAAGGACATCGTACAAATCATGTTTAGCAAAAAACAAAGTTATTTTTTATAATAAATCTTTTAATAATCGAAGGTTATTTAAACATATTCTCGAGGCCTGTACTGTATTATTTCATATAAAAATGTAATTATGCTTATGAAACATTTATATTTATCAAAAATGACACAAATGTCGGGAGGACAATGGATAAACGGCAAAGACAACAAAAAAAAAATATGCCCTTATAATAGCCTGTTGGCTGCGGTGATATTTCTTGAGATATTGTCGGGGGGAACCAAAAGCTCCCGGGGGAGGTTCGCTAGCGAGTTTTTACATCCGGCGATCATATGGTTTGGCCTCATAGCGTCAGTGGTGGTAATAAATAAAGTGCAGCGTCGATTATAGAGAAGAGCTGCTGTTTTCCCGGCATTTACTGCAATAGATACTCCATCTATCTAGCCACGGTGGAAGAAGATTTAGAAGTCGCGGCCACAGCCAATCTGGCTGACTGGGTTTGGCGAAGAATCGAAGTATGCGTTATCGTCAGTGTAGACTGACTGCTAGTGTGATGTTATCTTCTCGGGGTCTCGGGGTATAATTTGAGTAGGTATGTTATTCGTTTAGAGAGCATACAGGACTGGGGACAAATAACTTCCTTGAGCCACTCCAGCAGTGATGGGACGAGATTGTGATTGCGATTTGTTTTGTCTACGGAGCTTCTACGTCGCAGTCGCACCCAGCACGCAACATCCGAATGATGGCTGCTGGTGTGGGTGAAGCAATCATCTTTAGAATTAGGCAAGGGACTTTAGGATAAGTCCTTCAGTTAGTCGCAAATCACCTATAACAATGTCACATCGACATTTCGGGTGACGAGTCCCCAGCTCATTATTTGGATGTTTGTTACCACCTCACGCCAACCGGACTTTACATAGAAGGCGGTCGAGATAGACCTGGATATATATTTTTTTTTGGGTTCAAAACTGAAGGATGCTGATGGGACCGCCGACCGCCATCCGTCCGACCTCAGCGAGCTGCATCTCATAAACCGTACATTTAATAGTAAATATATAGAGGTATAGTTAAAATGTTCACAGAGCAGGTATGCAATTCATTTTCATTCATATTATTATATTTATTTATTTTACTGAAAGGGGGCTCTATTTAATTTAAAAGATTGTTGTAAGCGAATACGAAAAACAAAATAGAATAAAAAGTAGGTGCATATTATTAGAGTGTACCTAAGTCATATCGTAAAACTTATGAATATGTTCGTTTTTTCTCTTCATTTAAATAAAATTATTATTGAATAATAAGCAGATCATACTAATACAAAAATCATTCATCATATAAATTCGGTTTTCCGTAAATCGTCGTTTTATTAATTTTGACTAAGCTTTTAAGTTGAGATTTTTTTAATCGATAAAATTAAAGTCAAGTTGATTGATCGGCATCAAAAGATCATCGTGACTCATGTTTTGGCACTCGTCGGGCTTTATTTTAGATTGTGAGTTATTATTTTAGCCCAAGTGGCTGTGGGCTGTGCGCACGAAGTTGACTTTTACCGGTAAAGCCTTTATGGGTTCTTGTTTAGGGGGCCTTGTTTTGGACACGACACGACCGACGACGACGACTTTCGGTCGCTCACACAGAGTTCATTTTGTGGTGTCGCACAGGAACAATTTACTACTCAGTCGGGTCGACTCAGGATTTTGTTTCTTACATTTATTCTTGAGTCTTCAGCTGAGGTGAGGTGTGCCCGCGTATAATAATGGAAACAGAGGTGGTTTCCTCGTTTTTCGCTCAAACTCGTCCTGACTGTAACAATCTTAGCGATGATTTTCTTCATCTAGTCGACGAACTTAACTGTTCTCTGGAAGAGTATGAATTGCCTCCAACAGTGCAATGTGTTTATAATCCAACAGTTTACGCTCGAGACACGTTTGAAATGTATATTAGAAAATATTGCAACTCAAAAAAATGTATCATGTATTTTGGCATGAATCCTGGACCCTGGGGAATGTCTCAGACCGGAGTATGTACTTCACATAAGCACTTTAAAATAAAAATGGGGTGGTCCCTGGCCAAATTAGATAAAATAAATAAATAATGCCAGACAATCCACACAGAATCATCAAGCCCCAAGCTAAGCAGAGATTACAGATTACCTATTTTTTTATCATCATACTATTGTATTGTCAGTTAATGTTGCAACTGCATTTTTTATTTCCAGGTTCCATTTGGAGAAGTAAACTCTGTAAAGAACTGGTTACTAATACAAGGACCAGTGAATAAACCACCACAAGAAATAGCAGCACGACCAGTTAAAGGTTTTGAATGTTCTCGATCTGAGGTAGATAGGGCTAATTTAAACAAGTTAACTTAATAATTTGTTTGTTAAAATATTTTTTAAGAAAATTGATTTTACTGTAAATTTTTCAGATAAGTGGAAAGAGATTTTGGGGTTTATTTAAATCTGTGTGTGGCACACCAGATAAGTTTTTTGAATCAAGCTTTGTTTATAATTATCTACCACAACAATGGATGAAAAGCAATGGTTGCAACCTGACTCCAGGGGATTTTAGAGTAGGTATATTTTTTTTCCATATCTTTTGCAATTTGAACTATTTTTAATTTCTCAATATTATATTTACAGGTCTCTGAAATGGAAAAGCTTTATAGCATATGTGACCCCATTTTTATGAAAGTAATTGAGTTGTATGAAGTTGAAATAATTATAGCAGTTGGAAAGTTTTGTGAACAAAGGGCACAAAAAGTTATCAAGAAATATTTTCCTTCAAAAGCTGTGCAGGTACAAAATAATTTGACACATTTCTCATTCACATCTATTAAAATATTAATTATTTTTTATGAATAATGAACTTTATTTCATTGCAGTTACTTTATATGCCACATCCAAGTCCAAGAACTGTGAACAATAATGACTGGGATAAAAAAGCTCTGAAGTTTTTGGAATTGCATAATCTGTTGCAATACTATAAATAGTAAAAAAATTAATTTTGACTAAATTGACCAATAAATCAAGATGGTGGAATTCATGAGAAGGGCTCTAGAGTTGGCATCGGAAGCACTGATTGCTCAAGAAGTGCCAGTGGGCTGTGTTTTTACTATCAATGATCAAATTATTGCAGAATCAAGAAATTGTGTCAATGCAACCAAAAATCCTACAAGGCATGCTGAAATAAACTGTATTGATCATGTTCTAGACAATTGCACTAAGAACAAAATTGATTATAAAACCTATTTTCAAAATATTGTTGTGTATGTGACTGTGGAGCCTTGTATAATGTGTGCTGCTGCACTTAATAATTTAAATATAAGAGAAGTAATCTATGGAGCTGCTAATGACAGATTTGGAGGGAAAACGGTTTTAGATGTTAGTAAATTTTATACACAAACCTATAATTTGACTGGAAATCTATTGGCTGATGAAGCAATGACCTTGTTGAAAGAATTTTATAAGGGCTCTAATCCAAATGCCCCGGAGTCTAAAGTAAAAAAAGAAAAATGAATAAATTTTTTGTTAACTTACTATAAATGATGAAGATGGTGAAAGAAAGATGTGAAATAGGATATAAAATAAAAATGCTACTATATGAATATAATCTTATTATTAATATCTATTATTGCGATTTTTATCTATCCTCCAGTACTAATGTTACTTATGACCTACATTTTCTATGGTATTATCCAGGGTTACTGGTATTTGGAATAACAACAAGCCTTAATTAATAATAGTTTATTATAGGGATGTTACGGAGGTGGTTTAACGGAACCGAAGTCGGAGTCGGAGTTTTAAATTTTGGTTTATCGGAGTCGGAGGCGGAGGCGGAGTCGGAGTCGGAGGCGGAGGCGGAGTCGAAGGTGGTGGCAGAAGAGAGATTAAGAGCAGAGTGTTAAGGGGAGGAAATATATTAATCAAATATTATATAGAACAAATACAAACATTATTTAATCATTCTCTTTAATTTACTTAAAATTATAAACTTAAATAACATACTTAGGGCCGATTTTTCAATCGTCAGATAAACAGTCAGATAGCCTTTATTCGTCAAATAGCAATATTCATGGTTTTTCAATGGTTAGTCGTTAAAAATTAACAGCAGTTAGAAAATTAAATCAAATGAATGGACTCTAAAAGGACTAAAAGTAGCAAATTATCTTCTTAATATATAAAGGAACGAGCGATTTTCTGGCGACAACGCCCAGCCTAAACCGCTGAAGCTAGAAAGCTGAAATTTGGAAGGAGGGTTCCTTTTATAACACAAGCACCCGCTAAGAAGGGATTTTTGGAAATTCAACCTCTAAAGGGGTGAAAGGGGGGGGGGTGGAAGTTTTTTTGGTCCTTTTTCTAACTCTGTAACCGGTGGCCCGATTCACTTGAAATTTACAGGAAATACTAAACATACAAAAATATTTAACACATGTTTCAAGATTTTTCAAAATATTCCTGAAAATTGGGTGAATCAAGTTTGAGATTCGTTGTTTGGCTCCGTATTGAAATGTCTATAACTTTTTAATATAGCATACTAATGACTTGAAGCTTTCAGTATGTACTGAAAAAACTATAAATTAAAACACGTGTTTCAGGATTTTAAAGAATGTCACAACATAAGTATGAAAAGGAAGTCGAACTATTGAGGTTATTGTGGTGAAATTTATCAACCATTGAGCCTATTGGCTTTAAATTTACAGAGAAAACTACACAAACAAAAATATTGAATACGTATTTTAGGATTTTTCAAAATAATCCTGAAAATGGGATAAAAACTGATATTCAAGTTTAAGATGGGCTAAAGTAGCATTCGGACACGGTCAGTGTAGTGTGTCGTACTGTGAACGTGGACATTCTTGATTCAGAAGACGGATTGAGGTTAGTCGTGGATACTGCCGTCAATTCTTGGCAGTAACTCGCAGAACATCCAGTCGCCCCGTGATCACGATCGCTGCAACGCGATGAAAACGTAGGGGAAAATAAAAACAAAAGGTACGCGATAAATACCCGATAAATATTCTTTAAATAAAGTAGAATGTTTGAAGTTCATCGTGTCATTATCATTCACTATGAAAAAAATACCTACAGTAAATCGTTATTATTTAAATAAAACCCTTATAACGGGATACCTACATAATATTTAAAGCGGGTTTCAGGAATTTCCGACTCTTAAAATAGGGTATTAACTGATTTCGTCAAGATTTTTTACCCTATAGTCCACGCAAATGAAATTGCGAGGGGGTCAGCTAGTATTTAATAAACAAAAGCTTTGCAGCTTTGTCTCCGTCTAATCTATTTCTTAGCGGGTCATAGATTAGGCCAGCCCCACTAAAAAGTTATTTGCTTGCTACTAAGCCTGGCGGGCAATCGATTGAAGGGGTTGGAATTTTGTATTTCCATTAACTTTCCACCACAGTAATGAATCATCATTTATGTGGATGCTTTTTTCTCTATTATTATTAAGTAAACTCTAAACTCTTGCTGACCGCAGCCGCCGCGCGTCATCGCCCGCTATCCGCTATGCTTCGACCTCCGATTTAAACATCCGATTGAAAGTTTCGGAACAGAAGTCGGAACCGGAGGTGTAATATCAATCGGAGGTTCCGACATATCGGAGTCGGAGTCGAAGCTTCGTAACATCCCTGGTTATTATACCAACACTGGTTAGCTTACAGAATTTTAAATAAAAAATGCTTTTTACTTCTTATTCTAGCTACCTGTACAGTGACTAATTAACAAAAGATTTATCATAACAATTACATAATATGTTTTTATAAATATGATTTTATTCAGTGCAAAAAATAAATGTACAAAATTCTTGCAAAACAATCGTATTTTAAGAACCTTAATGCAAATTATGCTTTCTAAATATAGTATTATAATTATAACAATAGTGACTTAAATACTGGAATATTATTTGTTGCCATTACTGCCCTAGCATGGGATTAGTTCATCAGAGTAGAATAGACAATAATAACATCTTGTCAAAACACATTGCCTACTGCCTTAGAAGTTGATGGAATTAATACCCATTAAATGACCTAAGATGATGTAATGTTGGTTCTACCCTGGACAACAGGGTGGGGGCTGTTCTACATTTCTACTAACCAACATCTAAAGTATTATAAATATTGATACAATTCTGATAGAGCTATGTAATTAGAATTTAGGTACTAGTTCTGTCTCTTACATTAGGATGAACAATAAGATTCAAACCAGATTAAATTAAGTCTCCTCACTAGGACTATGAAAACCATTAACCAGAGGTGGTTTTATGTCATTAGCCTCACCATTTTGACCATTAGTATGAACTCCATTTATAATGGCTTCATCACAGACCTCTTCATGCTGTGTGTTTACTACACTTAGACTGGAACTGCTATCACTATCCGAGCTTGATGAACTGTCACTTTCAGAGTCCTCACTAGATGATGATCCTGGGGGTTGCTGGTGCAGATGCTCATTTTCAAGTCGCAATTTTTCATTGGCACGCTGGAGTTCATTTAACTGTTCTTCCTGTTCCCGAAATCGCTGTAACAACTCACTATAACTTGGCTCTTCTATGGCTATAGAATCATTGGATGTTCCTGATGTATCTTTCTCAGTCACCATACTTTCTTTGTCAGTTAAAGTCTCATTTTCAGTGGTCATATTATCCTCATCTAACACCTTCTGCCTAGAACGTTCGGTTCGTTTGACAAGGTTGTCGTATTTCGCCTCAAGCAGAAGATACTCTTGGATAAGTTCATTTTTTGACATATTAGACAAACGTTCACTTTGAGCATCTTCATACACACTAGAAAACTCTTTGGTCAGATATTCTTCTTCATCTTCAGGCAAGGAATAGAAATAATTATCCTCCGAGTCAATACTAAAACTGGAATCACGTGTACGAGCAGGAGTTCCTAGAATATCAAATGAATTTTCTGGTTCTGGCTTATGAATTTCCATTAAAAATTGATTGTTGTTAAAAGGTGCTTGAGTTTTGGCTAAAACGATTTTACGGTAACGATTATTCCTTTTAGGTTTGTCCTTTCTTCTTTTATCTTGCCATGGCACTTTGACGAATGGTTTCACAAGTTTACGTTTGAATTTTCCGCGCCTTCTCTTTTTACGATTGATTCCATCTAACTTTGGTTTTGATAGTTCTGCTTTAGATGGCGCTTCGAAACTTTGCAAACGCGTCGGGTCGCCATCTTTTATGGTCAAAATGGTTTTTTCGTCCATTTATCTTCAGATATGTCACTATTTACGACAAAAACTAACAAATCTGAATAAACTTACAGTTCGGATGTATTCTGGGGTTCTTACAGTTCAGATTCTGTTATTCCTTTACTTTTTTCACTTCACTGTGCACTGGGGCTCAGTAGTATCCGCCATTTATAAATAGTGTGATAGATTTTTTGTTGTTTTGTTTGATTGACATCACATTTGCTTTGCTTGCTTGGCATTGCTTGGTTTGGGAAACACAATGTCAATCATAGCCATAGACAAGACAAAGTTCTTGTTAAATCATCTTTGGGTTTCATCATCTGAAATTCTGAATACCGTTTTATTTCAGTATGTAAGAGATACAGACGAGATACAGACACGTAAGCCTACACGTCCGATTTTTGTCTGATGGGTACACACTACACAGTCTGCCGTCGTCGTCTTATTGGACCTTGTATTGGACTATCCGAAGTTCAATTCGGGTAGAATTTGCATTTCCATAGACATTTTCGTAACTTGTAACGACGGCCTAGACTGACTGACAGATGTCATTCAATTGACAGCGCAGCGTAGGTACCTATTGATCGAGCAAATCTGCAAAGGCACCAAAGTTGATTTGACAAATTACAAGAAAAGAAACAAACAAGAATGTGCTAAAAATACCAATAATTCCTAATATATTCAAGTCGTAAAACACAACAATGGCTGATGATATTGTTTTTGAATTACTACACTCAGAAATTATTAATTATGCACTAGAACAATCAAAAGTAATTACTGATAAAAAGGTAACTCCTACTTTTTACTCTTATTCTGTTATTTTCAAGTCATAATCTGGGTGTTTCAAGGGAGTTATTTTGTTTCTTTTATCACGGTCTGCTACAGATGATGCCTATGTACTACTTTACTTTATTCTAATTGTAATAAGTTAATTTAATAGCCTTAGTAAATTAATTATGAGCTTTTCTTTTATATCACAGGAGGTGGACCTATCTGCAGTTGAGTATATTGGATTTTCTGCTGGTTACAAGATTATGGAAAGGCTGACAAGAGAATGGCCCAGGTTTAAAGATGAATTAGACACCATGAAATTCATTTGCACAGATTTCTGGACATGCATCTACAAAAAACAAATAGATAATCTTCGAACTAATCATCAAGGTGTATATGTATTACAAGATAATGCATTCCGATTTCTTACAACTTTCTCCAATGGACAACAGTACCTAGAATATGCTCCGAGGGTATGTTTATTTTACATCTCTGGTTCAACAACCATCTGTTATGCATTGAAGTCATTCTAGAATATGTGTAAAACGCGGAATCTGGAATTTAATTTTCTTTATTTGTTTCAGTATGTGGCATACACATGTGGCCTGATACGAGGTGGTCTAGCAAATCTCTCCATAAACAGTGTTGTAACTGCTGAAGTCCAATCCATGCCATCTTGTAAATTTCATATACAAGTCCAAAGATCTTGATACCACATGGATTGTGGAAGTAGTCTAGGACTTTATTTAATATTTTGTTAATTATTAGATGTGTAAGCTACACTTAAACATTTTTCCATTTAGAATGTGTAAGTGTATTATTTTAATCTGAACTATAATTCAGGTAATATGTAAAATAAACATATTATGCATAAAATAAAGTGTTTTTATTTACCCGATACAAAAATAGTGGTTAAGTGGTTAGGGCGACTATAACATAGATGTAATGAGGCCAGACTAAAGTGTTGGTCACATTTGCCTAAAAGTTAGAAGCTACAATGCCACAGACTGTTAACATAGATGTAGAATAGAGACTTGTAAAAGACACCCTCCGTTTGCATAGATCCTAGAGGCTAACGACTGTGTCTTATATATTTTAGTTGGTTTTAGGATTAGGAATGTAGCCTACTTGCAACTCCTAGGCTGCTCGATCTCAACATTTATGATTTTTTAGCATTTAATCATCATCATTTAATGTTAAAAAAACAATCTAGGAAAAAAAAATACAACCTCTTCTTCTTCTTTTAATTTTGTTAGACATACCTATTTTTCTCTAAACACGGGGTTATTGACTTTGACACATAATTTGTTTTTGACATTGATTGTCGCCTTTTTCTTCGCGCTCTTTTGCCAAGCCTTGTTCAATCATTCATTTGACTTTGAGAAGTTTGAGATTGAGATTAGAAAATGGCTTCCGAGGAGTTGGTGACTGAGCAATTTCAATTTTTGGGTATTGAAATATCTACAGAAGTTTTAGCCAAATGTGAGTAAAAATTGTAATATTCATAGGAGAATGGGCCTCCTCTAATAATTTTTGCATCTGGTTACTATTTTTTGTAGAAGTTGCACAAAAAATTTAACCGCTACGAACATGAATGTTCAAGGTTGTTTCACTTCACTATTTTTTTCTAAGGTGTAAGTTTGTGCGAAGAATACAACGTCGACGCGGAGTCTTTCACCGAACAATGGATGGCATTCAGTTTGAATAACCTAAACGGCTCTTCTCCGAATTTAGAAAACTTGGATATATTTGCGAGAAAGGAATTTTCCAAGCGCGCGGCTATTCGACCTAACGCAACTGCCAAAGAAACACAACGCACCGGTGGCGTCGGCGCCGGCGCAACTTTGACGGTTTATGGAGCGCCTGTTTCGGGTTCCATCAAGTATCCTTTTCATTGTAGTCCCACGTGTTTTTTTTATATTATTGTTCTTGTTTGAAACAAAGATTTTATATCCAAAAACAGATTAAATGAAATCCTTTACTTGTATGTCCAGGTCTGATAATGAAGTCCTTTCCAATTACATGGCTGCAACTCCAAAGGTACCTATGTAATTTTTTTTTTAATCTACCCCCTTTTTAACAAAGGAACATCTACAAGTATGTAACCACTAAGTTATTTACGTTATAAGCAGTACAATACACCCACTTGTAACGGACACCTGTTGAACTTGATGACCACAAGATTTGTCTGAAGATGGTGCAGGAAGAACAGGTGAAAAGCTACATGCATTTAGTGGGTGTCGGTCAAGTTCACAGTTGCTTCCTGTGACTAGATCTACACTCATTGGTTGCTTGCAGATAACACACCGTGAACACAGTGACATTACCAATGGAATCAGAAAAGCAGCAGTAGCAGAAGATGAATACTTGATGATATTTGTGGGCGAGTATGCTTCTGGTGCATGTTCCACACATTCATGACTAGATCCATACTCGTCTGCAGCCATCAATGAATCTCACAACATCAATGGACATGGAAATAGATATATATTTAGATCATGTAAATGTGTGTTGGATAACTTGATTTTTATTTAGATCATGTAAATTTGTATTGGATTACTTGTTTTTTTTTTGTTAATTTGTAAGCAGATAGTAAATAATTAATTACTGATTCTTAAAATCAGTAGGTACATAAAAACTGTTATTTATAATTTTAAGAATGTTTTAATATGATTATGTACATTTTAATGACAAACAAGAACCTTATGGATTTTGTGTTTTATTTCCAGAGAGTAAAAGTAGAAGTTGAATCGAATAATCCACCTGACTTATGCCCGGCTACATATTCACCAACTGTGTAAGTATTGGTTGAAAATGATTGATGTATTGGTTTCAATTCAGATGTTGCAAAACTGAACTAATTTGAAAGCACAAGTCATTTACAAGTTTTTAATTTTCCAATATCTCTGCACAGTTTCATCACCAATCATCACAGAACAACTCAAGTCATTGTTTGTTAGTTTTCATTGTCAGATATAGGTACCAATCTACAAAAGCCTGTGAGGGTACAGGCTTTTGTAGCAAATTCCTCTTTGAATTTTGCTACGAAAGTTACCACCACCATTGGTTTTATTACATTCACAAGTAGTGAGTTGCAACTCTTTTGCAACATTGCAAAAGAGGGTAGATCCAATAAAAACTAACTGGCAGTGATTTCAGTTGTTCCTTGTAAAAGGGGAATGAAACTGCACAATTATTTAAAAACTTAAATCATAGTAAATATCTCGTCATCAATGACTTTTCTGTGAGGGTCCGGCGACGTTCCTATGCAAACATAGTACCAAAATTGTTCAGAAAATCATTTGTCATTTGAGAATATTTTCACCATGGTTTGCTATTATTTGTTTTAGAATGGTATTTATTAAGGTTTCCACAAAAAACTTTTCTCAAAATTCTTAACATAAAATTTTACTTGTAATACAAATAATACCAAATCATTTTGAAAATAATTTCAAACTACAAATAATTTTCTGCGTTTGTATGGGAAATTCATCCGTCGCTGGAGCCGTAATAACCATGATCATTTGAAGGCATTAACAATATACCAAACCCTTTACGGATGGCATAATTTTTAGCTCTGATATTCGGTTTTGGGGAGGAGTATTTTCTTCATCACATAATATTTATTAATTTGGTAATATTACAGTGCATCAGCAAAGTATGCCTCACGGAATAATGCTGGTACTGTTGTACATTCATTTGGAAATGAAGAATTATTACAAAACATATCCGACCTGAATAATGGCGCCAGTGTATTGCATTTAAAAATGTCACAAGTACCAAATGATGATGGTGATATATACACAAAAGCTATGTAAGTGTCATTCGTAAGCTTTTTTGAACTTTGTTGAACATAAGCTTGTTATAAATTGTGGCGCGGTGGGCGAAGATCCGCCTGCGACACAGGAGGTTGCGGGTGCGATTCCCACAACTGGACAAATATCTGTTCAGGGTATTCTGGTTGTTTTCCATTTATAATAAAAATGCCTATCTATGTCGCTTATATCAATAGGTACCTATACCAGGTACCTAGTACCCATAGCACAAGCTCTACCTAGCTTGGGATAAGATAATGCTGTGTGATTTGTCCAGCATTAATATTAAAAGTAACAGAAATGAGTCCACAGGTTCTTGAAATACTACTGTTTAAACTGCACCAGAGGCGTCTGCAATATTATTAATCAAGAAACAAATATTTTTTTAGGTTTGGTTTTGAATTACTTCATGAAAAAGCCAGTACTTTCGACAACCATATTCGGTATTTATCTCAATGCATCATGAAAAAAGCAGGGATTACTGAAAACACTTCAGTAAGGCACAAATCACAGGTATTTATATTTTATTTATTTACTTATAACAGCAAAAAAAAATACTGAAAATATTTAAACTTAAGTAGCCTTAGCTACTCTAAGTATAATCAGCCTTGTTGGCCACGAATTATTATAATTACATAGTAGGGCAAAAAAACGGATAGGTACATTGTTTGTAAATACAATTAAGAAATATCAACAATATAACACAAACACTATCACACATCCCTATTATTTTGGTACATCACGAAAAGCGGTATTAGGTATTTATAATAGTTAAAGTTTTCTTATAAACAATTTGTGAACTTCAAGCTACCATATCTTATAAAAATCTATATCCCTGATGATGATGATTGGGTAGCAAACCAATTCCTTACTCCTTAGGCGATTGGCTAGCAGCCTTAACTTTCTCAGTATTATCTTAACGTAGTGAAATTTGAACGAAATCTATTTTAGAAAGCTCAGGAATTATTTAAAATAGGCATTCAAAGAATATCATTATACATGTAAGGTAGGTTAGCTTTGAGTTTCTGACATAGGTAACTATGTACCTGTTTGCTTAATTTGGCATGAAATTAATTAAAATTTTACAATTCCATTATTCTGTAGGCATGATGATTAAATATTTGGAGTTTGTGAATGTGAACCCTATTATGGACATTTATTGTATGCTTGGTTTTCAAATGCAAATAATATGATAATAATGGTGGGTAGGTATAGACCAAGCGAACGAGAGCGAGCGATCGCTATGAGTGGGATTCGACGATCGATACCGAACGTTCACTCGCTTTCGTTGTTGTGTGCACACCAAACGAATGGATGCAAAACCGCGGGCGGAGCACGGCCGTAGGCGAACGAAGGCCCTCGTTCAGGCTCGTTTGGTCTGTACCCACCATTGATCAACCTTACCTTACCACCTGTGTAAATTACACAGGTGGTAATTACTTGCATTAATGCCCATTACAAGATGTTACATTTCAATAGGTAGAAATTACATGAACCTTGTAAGGGCGTTGCAATATTCTGAGTTCTTAATTTGAATTTACCATAGCTGATATGAAACTGCGAAAGACTGCTGGCAGATGCTGGATGCGACAAGATGAAGACAGGGCGCTATGGCGCTCATTAGAGGAGGCTTATGTCCAGCTGTGGACTAACATAGGCTGATGATAATGATATGAAACTATTTGATTTGATTTTTAACAGTAAATTTCTTACACAGACGGATGTGTATGTGGCAGGTCGAATAGAATGCGACGCTGATGCGAGACTGAACCCAAAGAGCGTTGTTCTTCAGGGCACATGGGAACAGTCTCTCAACCAGTCTGTACCCGTAGACACTGATAAGTAAGTACTACTTAACTAATTCGTCGGAAGTATTCCATGTGCGTTGGTTGCAATGAAGGTGTTAACAGTCATGAAAAAATCAAAATTTTTGCAATCATGGATATTTGTTCCGCAAAGCATGTGATAAAAATCCTAGGCTGTAGAGTCCCAAATACTTAGGGCTATTCTAAAAAACCTCTAAAACAGTGACACTCTAAAAAGCTGCTTAACAATGTGTGTAAAATTTTATAATAAGGTACCTCATGAATTTAAATAAATGAATGGCCATTCAAATAAAAGGAAATAAGTTAACTGGCTAAATGGACATAATGTTTATGATATAATCTTTATGTTTTAAGCCATATACATGAGTTAATTAATTGCGTAAATAAACAATATAGAATAGTTAAACATGAGCTCATAAATTATTACATCAAGCACCTTGTACACTTTGTACACCATGTTTTATGCAATAAAAATATCCCTAATCATGTTTTATTAATTTCCAGTCTGAAGCAGTACTCGTTATTTCCTGGACAAGTGGTTGTGATGAGGGGCGTGAACCCGAGGGGTGACAGGTTCATAGCTAACGAAGTGTTCTGTGACGCGGCGCAACCTCTACCTGACCACAGAGCTGATATGATGAATATGTTGACAGGTAACTGTTGATACCTAACATATAACTGGTATTGATATGGATCAGTTGTAGTTTGTTTGCAACAGTCTGCAGTTAGCTCAATTGTTTCAACTGTAAATACTAGCTTTAATTTAGTAAAATAACTGTACTTTTCTTTGTTAATTAGAGCTTTTTGCCATTTAAAAACACATAACCTAATGTGGAGGTTAGTATCCTTTACCTATGTTAAGTGGAGTCCGCGACTCGGCAAGCATAGTGTAGAGAGCAAGTTTCCCCTTGCAAGGTGGGAAGACGTCATCCGAAAGGATGCTAGCATGTGCTGGATACGGCAAGTCGGGGATATACGGAGGTTGCGGGTTCGATACCCGGTTTCGATACAAATTTAAGTAGGAAAGATCTACAGATATTTGTTCTGGATATTTTCTATTGATAGTAAAATCTATCAATGTAGTGGATTTCTGTATATCTATATCTAGTACCCATAACACTAGCTCTGCTTAGCATGGGGCTACTATACATAATGCTGTGTGAATAGTCCAGCATTATTTATTTATACATATTTGTAACTCGGTGTTATTAATAAAGAATTGTACTATATTTAAAGAATATAATTTAAAAATAACTGCAAAAAAGATTGAGAAACACGGTTTCTTTTCTATAATCAAATCAGCCGCATTTAATCTACCACGGCGTAACCTCCCGAAGACTGCCAAAACCTATAATTCATCGTCAGCCTATATCAATCCACTGCTGATCGCAGTTCGGTGGAGTTGTTCTACAGAGGGCGCTGCTGCCCGCCTCCCGGTGTGTCTCCCTTAGTCGCCTCTTACGACACCCACGGGAAGAGTTGCGGCGGTGAAATTCTAC
>OZ007537.1:5368479-5408191 GCA_963931895.1 Eupithecia pulchellata
CTCCCTTAGTCGCCTCTTACGACACCCACGGGAAGAGTTGCGGCGGTGAAATTCTACGCCGGCACTATACGGCTTCACGGAACACAAAATCTTTACTTACTGAAAATTTATTTACAGGCAGATTATCAATGGTAATAGCAGCAGGGCCATATACAACATCCGACAACATATCGTACGAGCCGCTCAAAGATTTAGTAAACTACATCACCACACACAAACCTCACTTAGTAATAATGACTGGCCCTTTCATGGATAGCGATCATTCGAAGATAAAGGACAATACTATGGCGGAGACATTCAAATCATTCTTTGATAAATTGGTTGACAGTTTAGCTGAACTTAGTACAACGTGGTAAGTGACTGCTTTTATTAAGATAATATCTATGGCGCGGTGGGCGAAGGTCCGCCTGCGACGTAGGATAGAGCAGGGCCTTTATTCACTATTGCCAATCCAAGCGCGTTTCACAGATATGACAAGACAGCGGCGTGGAATCGAACCAAATCTTATTTAGAATGCGTTGTGACGTCACACGGTTTGGGCAAGGAATCTCCTATTTCATAGAGAATAAAGGGCCAGGTTTTAGTTGTTTTCTATGTACTTATAATAAAACATAATAATATCTATAGTAAATACTTTAACTATCTAGTACTCATAAAACTCATGCTCTGTGTATTATGGAGTTAAGCATATCTGCAAGGAGCCCAGAATACAACGAAAACCTACAGTCTATTGCACTTTTATAATGGATATATAAATAAAACAAATGAGTAATGTTATTAAAAATATCATTATATCTATAGGGAATCTGTAGTAAATGTTCAATTTATTGCTTATATTTCAGTTTTGTTCAATTAGAAAAACTTAGAGACGAGTGTGTTTACTCTACAGCAATGCGATTAAACAATTAAAACAATCAAGAGACGAATGTGTATATTCTACAGCAATTCAATTGAAATGCAATTTCGCACTGTCAATGATTTGTATTTTGATTATGTAACTTACTAACATAACACATTGGTAGCTCAGACTAAGGAATAGAAATTGGTAGGCCTACTAACAATTTTATGGTGAATAACTGAAATAAAGGATAATTGATGTGATGTGATTTGATGTCGATGGTAAATTATTGCAATGTTCAAACTTTTTTCCAGCCCTTTCACAAAAATCTACATAGTATCAAACACGAAGGATGCATTCCACTTGAACATTTACCCGAGCCCGCCGTATTCGAGTCGGCGGAAACACCCGAACATTCACTTCGTGCCCAATCCTTGCTCGCTGAACATTAGCGGGGTTGTCGTTGGGGTTACCAGTACAGATGTGTTGATGCATGTCAGCCAGGAGGAGATTTCATTGTAAATATTAGTTTTTTTCTATCCTCTGCTAAACTAACGCCCGAATACTCAAACGCAACTCTAGAGCTATGCAATACATGTCTCAAGTGACGTATATTTATTGAAAACGATCAAAAGGCCAGATTTTGAGACGCGCTTGCGGTTGTGAGGTACCTATAATATATTTATAAATATTTATATTTCGCACACATCTTAAATGGGGAACTAAGATCAGCTTAGACTCTCGTTTACCGAAGTCACCATTTTACCAGCCAACCCAAGCTGTTGTTGTTACGTTAGGTGACAACTAAAATACTACCTAGTTAGTTATTAGTCTATATGGGAAAAAGAAAATGGCAGACCAGTAAAGACGTTTATTATACACTAAACTAAAGAAAATAAGGTTAACGTAAGACTAGGCAATATGGCTATAACGGCTTTCGCCTGTTCATATTTTATATTAACTATGCAACAAGAAAAAAATTGTCTATAATGATGTCAAAATCCGTCCAGCAGCCGTTTAGCTACAACAAAAAACAATGAAGTTGGCATTATCCTTTTTCACTATAGTGTAGACTCAGTTAATCTATATTCCCTTCATTTATATATTCCAGGGGAGTAGGCAGCGACAAGCTATCCCGCCTCGCAAGCCACTTGCTCAGCCAGCAGTCGTTCTACCCGCTATGGCCGGCGCCGGCGCCGCTCGCGCTAGACGCGGCGCTGTGGGCTGCGCACGCGCAGATGTCTACTACGCCACATCTGCTGGTCACGCCTTCCAATTTCAGATACTTTGTTAAGGTGAGCGTTAGAATACTACTGGGCTTTAACGTTATGTACCACTTCCCTATAAAAATAACGGTAAAGTACGATACTTTCCACTTATATCTATATATAGATACCTTACCACTTCCAAAAAAAAAATAACGGTAAACTATACTTTAATATACCTATATAACGGTAATTGAGTTGGTATTGTTACCTAGGGAACGAAAAATATAATGTTATAATTATAGCGGTGGGTAGCTATAGGACAGTATTCAATACTGTCTCAATTGCTTGGGTTGTAAATTTACCCAGCAGATGTAATATTTGCTGATTAATTGAGAACAGTAAATTTAAATTAACTGATTTGGAAAGTGAAAATGCCTTCGCTATCGCAAAGCCCCAAACGACGACATTTTCAATCCCCATACCCTGCTATCTAGTTAAATTCCCTATTAGTATCGGACGTGACAGCCTCTAAAAATTGGAGTATTGAGACAAATTATAATGACACTTCGTTTACTCGACTACATACATACATACAACATAAATGGTGCTAACCTAACATAACAACCCTTCTCTATTGACAGTCTGTGTAACAAGTGTCTGTAGGTGTGGCTCAGCGTGTGTGTGGCTGAGTGTGTCTCTGTGTGAGTGTATGTATGTAAGTGTGTATCTGTGTGTGTGTGGCTCTGCGTGTGTGAGTGTGTGGGTGTGTATGCGATAAATATCTGATTTTGCCCACTGTTTGTTGCTGACCTACTTATCTGCTCAAAATCCATGGCGTAAACTTATAAAACTACCCTCTTGTTGCAGGAAGTAAACGGCTGCGTCATTGTGAACCCCGAGCACCTGACGAAAGGCACCGGCGGCGGGACCTTCGCACGGGCCCTTATTAGAGCCGATAAGGAAGGATTGAGCACCGCAGTTCAGATTGTACGCATTTGATTTTGTTTATAGAATACATTTTTGTTCTGAATCCGGTTGGTTTTACTTAGCGCCTGTTTCACAATGTCCTGATAAGTTCTAGATAGGCTATTTGTTACTTAACTGACGGATAAACAACGGTAACTCAATAGTGTGTATCTGTCAGATAAATAACAAATAACTTATCAGGACATTGTGAAACAGGCCCTTAGTCTCGTATTTTGTAGCATGACATTCAGTAAATTTCATCTCAAAATTTGCTCTATGGGTAATAAAGCGATTCTCGTTTTTACAACAGTTTTTTAATAGTAAATCTGTACATAGAAAATATTAAACTTAACAAATAATATGGTAAATTTTAAAAAAATAAGCAGTTAACGGTTTAACCACTAACAGTTAATGCGAGCAAAACAATCACAAAAATTATAGTGTAAAAATTTCTTAACACATTTCCTATCTTAATTAATAAAAAAAAAAATGCCGTAATCTATATACTCATCATATTATAAAGAAGAAAGATTTGAATGTTTGTTTGAATAGGCTCTGAAACTACTGGACCGATTTGAAAAATTCTATCACCGTTACAATCCTTAACTTTCCATGATGAACATAGACTATAAAATATATATAAAAAATATAAAAATATATATATATATATATAAAATATTTTCAAAATAGGGTTCCGTATGAAAAATTAAATTCTTGTTAAATACCCGTGCGAAGCCGGACTGCTAGTTTTAATTATTTCCGAAGTAAACGGGATCGTTGTGAGCCACGAGTCCCCCGGGGGCGATGCGCAGCGCCATCTGGATCCCCATACGCGGGGAAGTCCCCGCGGCGCGACGCTCTGCGGGGTTCTCGAATTGGCGGTATCTGAAAATTATGATTACATAAAAACTCCGGTCGTAAGCTAAGTAATATATGGGTTAGAACGGTCAGGTTCGTCAGCTCATTTTGCTGTTTATTCGCTCAGCCTTTGAGCCCAAGGTGTTGAAAGTGACGAGAGCGGCGCGAAGTTCTACTAATTCACGGACGTAATTATGACGAAATGTTGATTGTAGTTAAAAATCTTGCTTGCACCCTATACTTCTATACTAATATTATAAAGAGGAAAGATTTTATCATTTTTGTACCTAATATTGCAATGTATGACGACATGTGTATAGGTCCCATCACAGATATATATTTACATAGATAACGTAAATGCATGTACTTCGCGTGTCCGAACACTGACAAATCGTCAAGGTCGGTCGCCGCTAACTTCAGTCCGCGCGCGTCCGATGTTGCAGCCGGACGGCCGCAAAAACTATAAAAATGCCTCGTTGCGTGATAATTAACTGCAATAGCCTAAAAATTTCGAGCTCCCAAAGGCAGGAACATATTTCCTATCACAGGTAAGTTATTTTAAAATTATATTATGCGTAAATTCATATTTAAACTTATTTTTAAGTATTTCAAGCTGTTGTGAGTCCCATAATATACCTAAAGAACAATGGCAGGTCTCCATACTAAGAAATGTCTGGGATTAAATTGAAGCGTACCGTAATGAAAAAAATGTTAAAAGATTTGGCGTTAGCTCCAGAATCTATAAATGAGACTATTTTCTTTGGGGAAAGCCGGAAAAAAAAAGATTTCAGTGTTTGAATTTTTTGGTTATGAATGAACGTCAAACAATATATTTTGTCTATAAAACATCGCAGATTGAAATCAAATCATAAAGAAATGGATAATGTGGTTTGGTCTTGGGTTTGGTCTTATCAATTAGACCACGCGCCACCTTATATGTATATTCGAAATGAGAAATGATAAACAAAATGAGCAAAACAAATTCTAAACTTCTCTTCTTGTTTACGAAAGCTGGGCGTGTATTAAAAAAAATGTACCTACTTGCCCCGTAAACACAAAAAAACTGAGGGTTTTAATAAATAATGTTGGACAATCCACACAGCATCATCTAGCCCGAAGCTAAGCAAAGGTTGTGTTATGTTATGAGTTCCTACTAGATAACTTATATAGGTACCTACTTAAAACAATATATATAGGTATACCTACATTAATAGATTTTTTTTATTTTACATAGAAAATGCCCAGAACACCCAAAACAACAATATCGGAGTCATAAGGGCACGCACTAGCCAGACACAGGGCAGTATCAATCAGTCCATAAACAGTCCAGTTCGGGTGTTACATACGTCGCCTGTGGCTTCCGTAATTCGGGTAAAAATAAATAGAAAACCAAAATATAAACACAAAACACAGCAGAGATGAAAAACGCCGAAGTCTCGGAAGGATTCTGTCAAAGAGAATAAAACCACTACGTTCTAGATTCTATGGCGTCTTGACAGACAACCGCTGACAACATGACACTATCAAAGACAAATGATACATTGCATTCAATAATTGTACCCGCACCACTAATAAAATGGTAACATTTCGAATGTACCTAATTCGAATATCATTTGATAAGCTTTTAAATATCATAAAATAACTCCGGCCTTTACGAGAAGGAGTGAATAATTGAAAAATCGTAGAAAATTTATTAAATTTGATTCATATACATCAGATCCATGGACGCAAAAAAAAGTCCAGACCAAATTCTGCCATTGTTCTTTAAATGAACGTTAAGTAAACTATATTCTTATTACGTTGCCGCGTTTGCTTTGGACGTTTGATCTGACGTTGTGTGTTAAGAGACGATGAATATCGGAACAAGCGATACTGTCGCGCATCGCTTCGACTTCGTGATACAGGCAATTTCTCATTCGTCTGTCAAAACTAGCGACTAGTGTTGTTCGTTCTACAACATAATAATCGATTTTAATCGATTATTATACCGACAAACGAATGATATTATAATAAAGGCAATTTAGTAGATAAAACAAGCTCATAAAGGAGCAAATTTTACACGACAGCTTTAAAAGAGGAGGGTAATATTTTTAGGGTTCATATATTTAATGTGTTATTGTTTATCCTTTCAACGTATACGACGATAATTAATGTGTTTATATATTTTTTGAATTACGGGAGTGGCATGCCATGTTTGGTAAAACTCTCATGTAATAAATAAATGATTAAAAAAAATCTATTGTATTTGAAAATATTTATTTTATTTTCCCACGTGATCCTATCATAAAAGAAAAATGGATTGCGCGAAACAGTTGAGATTGTTGAATAAAACGCCGTGCCCCACTATAAATATCGTTGTAAGTTGTTGACAGCGAAGATGAGGTTAGTGAATTCATGTGTAACAGTTTTGTTTGTTTTTAATTAATAGCGTATAAAAATATCTGTCATACAATCATTTTGTGCTATATAGAATAAAGATACACCACAAAAACCTTCATCATTGTCAAGGAAGAGAAAATCATCGGTAAAAATAATCGAGAAAAGCATCGGTGTCTTTGAATCGGTTTGGATTTCCCATCACTAAATTTCGACTGTGACGTCACAGTAGGTATTAAAAAGTTGGCACGTTTGGTTTCAATACAAATCGTTATACTTGCGTTATCTATGTAAATATATATCTGTGGGTCCCATGGACGCAAAAACCTTCGAATCCTACGCCAGAAGGGCCGCTTGGATTACGGGGTGTATATACCTTATATTGATTTATTGGTGTAACAATTTTGTAGATTTAATAATTTAGTTACCTTCTGAGAGTCGTCAGGGGTTCAGCTTTGTCGTCACGAACGCCGGTTTCCGGATCGATTGTAGTCAGGGTACATCTGGAAATGCGTTGGTTACTTTTTAAAACATAAGCCTAAACGTTTTGGCATTGGTTCAAAACCCTGCATCGCTTTTCTCAGTTTTGTGTTTTGAATCTTTAATAGCTATCTCAGAACTACTGCAGCTAATGAATTTTAAATTATAATACATATCGCGTGCCTACAGAGATTTATAGAAAAATAAATGAGAATCAAAATCGAGTTTTTCTGATGATAATTGAACTCACGAATTTGCTTAGTTTTTTACTTACCTTCCGCAATCTCGAAAACGTTCTCGCCTATCTTCACAAATCTGTAGTCATCCTCCTCAAAAGGTTTAGTATCATCAAGCGGTTTCAGTGTAAAGTTAGATCTGAAGTTTCTATGAGACACCTTCTTGTCTTCCAGTTTCTGATTCAAGTCTTGCACGGACGCCTCGTTGATCAGGTGGTATGATACTTCGTCTGGGAAAGCACCCTGTAATGGCATTATTAAATATTTTTTTTATAAATGTTGTTTAATTCACATAGCATTAGTACCAAGCTAAGCAGAGCTTGTGCTATGGGTACAAGTCATTGTATGAAGTATTTATTCATTTATTTTTATTCCAAACATATACATTACTAGCGGTCCGCCCCGGCTTCGCACGGGTATTAAACAAAAATTTCAGACATTATACACACTAACACGATGGATTTCACAGTTTTCATACGGATCCCTTACATTTTTTAACAGCATTGGGGTTTTTGACATTGACTCGACACTCCATAACTGACACTGGCCGTAGAGAAAAAGCATTCAACCTCTTTTTCTATTATGACGCGCCATAATAGAAAAAGAGTTTGAATATACAGCGCACGGTTCAATTATTGAATTTTTCATGCGGATCTCTAACTTTTTTGAAAATATTATATAGCCTATGTTCATCACGGAAAATTTAGGATTCTTATGGTGAAAGAATTTTTCAAATTGGTCCAGTAGTTTCGGAGCCTATTCAATTCAAACAAACAAACAAACATACAAACAATCAAATCTCTCCTCTTTATAATATTAGTATAGATATAACATAGTTTTCATAGTATATCAGTCATCTAGTAGCAAGCTCTGCTTGAGTGAGGGCTAGTCTTGTGTGGATCGTCCAGAATTATTTATTACTAGCGGTCCGCCCCGGCTTCGCACGGGTATTAAACAAAAATTTCAGAAATTATACACACTAACACGATGGGTTTCACAGTTTTCATACGGACGGATCCCTTACTTTTTTTAACAGCATTGGGATTTTTGACATTGACTCGACACTCCATAACTGACACTGGCCGTAGAGAAAAAGCAAGCACCGTGCGTATATATTCAACCTACTTTTCTATTCTGACGCGCCATAATAGAAAAAGAGGTTGAATATACAGCGCACGGTTCAATTATTGAATTTTTCATGCGGATCCCTAACTTTTTTGAAATTATTATATAGCCTATGTTCATCACGGAAAATTCAGGATTCTAATGGTGAAAGAATTTTTCAAATCGGTCCAGTAGTTTCGGAACCTATTCAAACAAACAAACATACAAACAATCAAATCTTTCCTCTTTATAATATTAGTATAGATTCATAGGAAACTAACCAGAATACCCCGAAAAAATATCTGCAGATTGTACAAACATATTCCAAGGTCCAGTCAATGTCACGGAAAAAATCTTGTTATTTATAAATATTTACTTACTTATCTACTTAGGCAAACATTTTTCATTACTCAGACTACAATCGCACGCAACTTTTGCACAGCTGACACATTTGAAGTTCAGACTGTTTTTATTATCGCCGATATCACTTTTGTGTTGGTAGATGAATAGATGTGGTTATTGCACGTGCTAAGTTTAGATTTGAATACAGAACATAAAGTATTTCGCATTACCGTGTCAGTTTTCTTGAAGTTGTAGATAGGCGGATTGACAGACGGTCTTAGCTCGCGAGACTTGCCTGATGCGTAGTACACAAGACGGAAGTCTCCGGAGCTCTTATTGAGGCACCTAAAACAAAACATGAAACATACATAATATGGCTCAATAACATTCACTGAATTACAGAATAAAAATATTTGCTCAAAAAACAAAGTCCATTCGATCGTGTAAGAAGCTTTAGGTAGGTACCTACATTCTTCTTTTATTCTACTACATAAATAAATAAATTTATTAATAATAATAAACCAGGTACAATCATGCACTAGTGAGTCACAGTTCTACTGGTTCTACTGTAATTATGCTAGTTATACCTCTAGTTAATCTACCTAAAACTAAGCAGAAATGATAATCCTATGCTCTTAGGTACCAGCCATGGTAGTCCACCGCTGGACATAAGCCTCCCCTATTAGGGGAGCCTCATTAGAATTTAGAACCCCTAATGAGCGCCATAGCGCCCTGTCAGCTTGTCGCACCCTGCTTCTGTCTGCAGTCTTTTGGAGGTCGTCATCCCAACAGCGGCGTACTACACAACGTTTACCGAGTCGCGGTCTCCCCTAAAGAACACATTTACACTAGCGGTTGTCGGTTCTTCGCGAGATATGGCCGGTCTACATACCTACATATTACATAATTAAAAATACGACACAAATAGGTATCTATATGTATCATCCACTGATTATGATAAATAACGCAGGTCATTTAGATATATTTTTGTACCCTCATAATATGATAAGGAGATTACATTAAACTGTCTACATGAGAATAGGTAACACTTCTACTACATAAGCCTAGACCAAATAAACAGTTATGTGGGCTGAGCACATAAATTACTTACTTTTTATTTGGTCTGAGTAGGTAAGTACATAAGATGCTAACTATTGTGGTTACCTGGACAGCCACTCACTGGCTTCCCACCCGCAGTCGTAGACCGGCACGGGCACGCTCCATATATACGCCGTTTTTGATGCAATGCCCGATTCTATGATCTGTAATTAATTATTTATACCTACAACTATGAAAACTTGTTATAAATGACAAAATTACATCTAATAAGGTAAATTATTTTTAAAAAATACTTTTTTTATATATTTTTTGTATTGTATTGTATATCAGTCATCTAGTAGGTACCTACCGATAAAACAAGCTCTTCTTAGCTTTGCACTAAATGATGCTGAGAGGATTGTCACGCAATAAGTATTTAAAAAAAGTATGCACTTCAATCGTTTTAGTTGTTTAAGCGTGAAAGACGGACAGACAGACAGTTACTTTCGCATTTTTAATGTTAGTAAGGATTACGATGGGATGGCCCACGAAAATGCGTCAGGCGTCAGCTTGTTTACATTATTCGCAAATGCGAAATGTCTTTCATAATAATAATAACATAATTCTAGTCATAACATAACATTAAGTTATCGGTACGGTACCATTTTCCTTTCTCAACTGGGCTTAAAATAGATCTAAAATAATACAGCCACAGAAAAATATTAAGGTCAAATCAATATCATATTCATAACATAACATTACGACACACTGGATTATTATTGATTACGGACGAAACTTTGACCTTATTTATTGTTCACATTTTCGTAAATCTGTATGAATAAATTGGTCACAAAATACCATTGTTCCTAACCTAATATAAATAAATATGCGTTTTGTATTAATTTACTTTTATATATTATAATAATAGAAAGAATAAGAAATAAATAAAAGCCCGAGTGCGTAGAATGCTGGCAGCATTGCCACGTTGGATGGCAATTCGATGACCGAAATAAAAGCAGGCATTACGATCTGTGGAATCTACGTATGACCATTTTCATAAAACCTAGGTGGGTTTCCTTCCACCACAAACTGCTCAAAGGGAACCTCTGTAAAAATAATTTTGGTGGCTCTGTTGTACCTACCTAGCTGCGGCACCGGCTCTTGCCGTCTTTGCAAGGTGAGATGAGAAGACGCTAGGCTATTTATTTATTTAAACACTTTATTGCACAGATAAAAGCATATAAAAGGTAAGCATAATGCCAATGGTATTATCTACTTGCCAACCACATGGTAAAACGAAAAACAAAAATGCGTGCTACCACTAATTTCAGATAAAAACTACAGCCGTTTATTATTAAAGTAATATTATTAATGTAGACAATAATTATATATTTAAAATAGTATGTACTTATTATATTATTATAATAAGTACTTACAGAGTTAAGGAGTGAAAAAGATGGTATAGTCACCTAACTATTAGGTACCTACCATCTTTTTCACTCCAATTTTATACGAATACACATGCGGTATCCCAAATTAAAAGTCCCAACTTTCAAGGAATCAGACTTATACCGTCAGGCCTTTTTTACCATCGAATACCGTAATAAATGAGATAACGTAGGAGTACCTACCTAACACACAAGATACGTAGATAGGCTAAGGTATGCTATTGTCGTGAATAGGCGGTTGAGTTTGTTATTCAAATCTATTTTAACATCTTACTATCTCTATCACTATTTGTTAAGTGGGTATTGAAGTTGACAAATTAAACAAGAGCGGTGGAAACGAACTCAAATAGGTACCTACCTAGTTCGTTTCCACCGAGCGATTTATTCGTAGGTAACCTACTTACTAACCCCAAAAAATTACGAAAAGAAGAAAGGATAAGGTAATGCCTAAGAAGTAGCTCGCTCAAAATTTGCAACGCGTCAATACGTCAAACAATCGAATCATCTGTATAATAAAATTAATAAGACGATAAATATTTACCCACTTACAAAACATGCTTCTAAAAAACTAATCACAAACTGGCTACTGACCCTTACATACCAGTACACGGAAAACCTACTGGAGATAGTAACCCTACCTCCACACACAACACATTTACACGAGAAAATTAATCAACATTGTAACATAAATTAACGTTTCGAGATCTTAAAATATAAAGCCTTCTTACGTTCCGTAAAACGAAGACATTTTTGGCAAAAGAAGCTCTGCCAGAATTAGTGCGATCATCATTTTTGGTTGAGCATTGAGCTTTGAGAGTTAGAGTCATATAATAACACTAGTGTATTACCGTGGTTACCTACCTCGGCCAAATTGACGAGCAAAGGCTCCATATCACTGTGGGTCAGCGTGAGGATAGAATTCTTCACGTTAGTAGCGATCGTAAGCAGTTTAGGAAACGCTCTGGCGGTGATGAAGTTGTTCTTCGTATCAGTTATCATGAGGACCCTGGAGGAAGGAAGGAATTATTACTACTTATTCAATTATTATTTCTGGAAAATTACCATAAATGGATCTATAGCCTCTTTGAGGCAGAAGCAGCCCGCGTTAGCGTAGCGGCCACAGACATAATAAATCCTCTAATTTTATTTTTATATTGCGTTGTATTTGCTTGCAATCGCCGTTAAAGTAGGCTGCATTTGTCTGGGGTAGGTAAAGCGTCTACCAACAGGCTTCCAGGCAAGTTACAAACTTAAAAATCGGCCTGATGTGTACAATACCGTTTGTGTACGTATCTTATTATAAGGAAAGGAAGAGTAATGTAATGATCTTTTGTGTTCACCTGTCCCTTAACCAGCCGGACCGCAAGCCTAGAAGAGTGCATTCAGCTTTATCCAACTTAACACCACCGCACGATTTCACCGGGAAAATATAGATATCCTCCAATGTACCGACAAGCTTCCATTTCTGCGGTAGCTTGGTGTCTTGGATCCTCTTGTAGACATGGAATACTGCGTATGCGCTGCCGACTACTCCAGCTGTGGCCAATGCACCCACTACGTATGCGTGGACTGGGAAAATAAAGGTAATACCTAATATAGGTAAGTATTATTGGTACCTTCCTCCCTAAGATAGCTTGTGCAAAAATTCAAGTGTGTACCAAGCATATAATCTATATCTATACTAATATTATAAAGAGGAAATATTTGTTTGTTTGTTTGTTTGTTTGTATGTATGTTTGTTTGTTTGTTTGAATTGAATAGGCACCGAAACTACTGGACCGATTTGAAAAATTCTTTCACCATTAGAATCCTAAATTTTCCGTGATGAACATAGGCTATATAATATTTTCAAAAAGTTAGAGATCCGCATGAAAATTTCAATAATTGAACCGTGCGCTGTATATTCAACCTCTTTTTCTATTATGGCGCGTCAGAATAGAAAAAGAGGTTGAATAGGTGCTTGCTTTTTCTCTACGGCCAGTGTCAGTTATGGAGTGTCAAGTCAATGTCAAAAACCCCAATGCTGTTAAAAAAGTAAGGGATCCGTATGAAAACTTTGAAACCCATCGTTTTAGTGTGTATAATTTCTGAAATTTTTGTTTAATACCCGTGCGAAGCCGGGGCGGACCGCTAGTGTTCCATATACCTAGTGACCTTCCATATTCAATATCTAAATTGACAGACAATGTCATGGCTTCATATTTTTTTGAAGTTAAGACAGGTGTGGTAATTCTCTACATAAATAATAGGTAGCTGTACATGTAGGTACATAAGTAGGTATATCACAAACATGATTAACAGAGGTGAGGTTTAGCTATCATCAAACACTATTGATTGTTTTGAAAATACTAGGTAAGTACCTACCTAAACACTTTCTTCGTATGTTCTTTTACCTACGTATTCATTAGGTACCTATTAAAATTATTTACATTGTTTCAGTTTTTTGGAAATAATATTATACTTCGGGAATAAAGTTTTACTGGGCGTATTTACCCTAGGGCCAAGGGGCCAAAGCCCGGTACGGCGGCATGGAAGGCTGCGAGGGGCGGACTTCCTTGGGCGCATTTTAATGTCAATCTTTATTACAGTAAACTTTTTTTATTTTAATTGACACTTAAATAAGATACAAACGAAAGCTTCGTATCCAAAACCCAATTAATTGTTTACAATAGGTACTGTTATTGACGGTATTGTAAACAATTGGACAATTGGATTTTAGACATAGCAGAATTGACATCGCTCACTTGTTTCGTTTCAAATTAGCGCATCATTATTATAGACTGTACATACAAAGTCACACAATACATTACAGAGTATTTTTATATTAAACCTCCTTCTCTTTTGTTTGTCGTTATTGTTTTGAAAACCTTACATATCCGGTGTAAGGCAATTGGTAGGTAACAATAACAACGCACCGCGCGCCGCCCCGCCCCGTCGCGGGCGCCTTTTGTAATTGAATTTAAAGGAAATCTAAACGATAGAATTTTGAATCTTCATTATAGAAAGCTTAGAATAAGTACCTAGAAAGGTACGTAGATAGTTCTAACTGCCAAAGCTAGTCTTTGGCGTATTCAGTGTTTTGTCTGTGGTTTTGTTTTTAGTTGGCTATGAGCCTAGTACCTACCTACCTTTTAAGCCCTAAATTAGTAGACCGTACCTTTAATGTGTTCCAAAGTTAATAATATCAAAAATTAGCTTTTATTTTTATTCTGCTTTGGCTCACAAAATAGGCTCGTAGACTAGTCAAATTTTGAAGTAATTAATAAAATTTATATGTAGGTATGATTATTCACATCTATATCTATACTATCTATACTAATATTATAAAGAGGAAAGATTTGATTGTTTGTTTGTTTGTATGTTTGTTTGTTTGTTTGAATTGAATAGGCTCCGAAACTACTGGACCGAGTTAAAAAATTCTTTCACCATTAGAATCCTTAATTTTCCGTGATGAACATAGGCTATATAATATTTTCAAAAAAGTTAGGGATCCCCATGAAAAATTCAATAATTGAACCGTGGGCTGTATATTCAACCTCTTTTTCTATTATGGCGCGTCAGAATAGAAAAAGAGGTTGTATAGCGCACGGTGCTTGCTTTTTCTCTACGGCCAGTGTCAGTTTTGGAATGTCGAGTCAATGTCAAAAACCCCAATGCTGTTAAAAAAAGTAAAGATCCATAGGAAAACTGTGAAACCCATCGTTTTAGTGTGTATAATTTCTGAAATTTTTGCTTAATACCCGTGCGAAGCCGGGGCGGGCTGCTAGTAATAAATAAAATTAAAGTCACCTAATCAAATAAAAAGTTATTTGTAGGTAATGGTACCAACCAAATTGTAAACAAACCCATCTACCTAAACTAGCATAAGACTGCGACTACGCACTTTGAATAATAGTAATTTTAGTATATTTTCAACAAGTAAAAACTTATTAATAGTACGAATCTGTATCTATGTACTTACCCATTATTGCCAATTCGAGTAGGTACCCACAAAACTTTCGTAAACTCCTTTCTGTGTTACACTTGAACGAACTAGTCCGACAAAACCAAAAGTAAAGTGCTGTGATGCGAAGTAGATTAATAATAAATTGCTATCAATCCGACAGTGGACACCTATTTTTTTTTTACTTCGATGCCATCTATCTGTTTCAGTGTCACACACAGAAGTGTCAGTGTTCATATATGCCTCATTCATTCATTAATGCCATATCGAAGAAGTCAAGTCGGTTCCAATATCTGTATTGTATTATGTATATCAGTCATCTAGTGCCCATAACACAAGCTCTGCTTAGCTTGGGGCTAGATGGTGCTGTGTGGATTGTCCAGCATTATTATTATTATAATTATCTATTGTTGTATGCCATTATCAATTTATCACACACGCAGAAGTGTCACAATGTTCTTGACTTGTATTCTGTCCACTGATAAAGAAGTGAAGTCTCCTTATCGAAGAAGTCAAGTCCAGTTGGGTGGAAAGTCCTGACTAGCGCGCAATTTTTTGTATTTAAATTTCGCGGGTTACCGACTTTAGTTGGATGGTTGAGTGCGTCGAGTTGGCTGTTGGCTTTACATTCACAAAATTTCGATACACAAATCCTTTGGCCAAATAGTTAAGAACAATCGTCCAGAACCCTCTGCGTGCAAGTGGGATATTACTTGGCAGGTTTTATTGCTTAAAAAAATTATCCAATCTGATTAAAATTTTATCAGATAGGATTTTTTCGACCCATCCGAGTTAAAATCAGATAAGATTTTATAAGTTACTGATTCTCGATTTTACGACACTATTTGTTTAAATGATATAGTTGCTCATGAATAGAATAAAAATGATGAATAGAATGAAATAAAAAACGCTGGACAACTAAATTCTTTAATATAGGTACTTATTTGAATTAATTTATAACAAACACTATGAATAAAACTCTTAATGGATGAAATAAAAAACGCTGAACCATGTTAATAATTAAAAACATATTTAACAACACGGTTTAATTATTTCCAAAGTAAACGGGATCGTTGAGAGACACGAGTCCTCCGGGGGCGCTCCGCAGCGCCATCTGGATTCCCAGACGTGGGGCAGTTCCCGCTGAACGACGTTCAGCTGGATTAACAAACTGACGATAGCTGAAAAGTTTGATTATTAAAATTAAATTATCAATTTAATGCATATAAACCAAGAATGATCTCGGTTAGACAGAGCAGTTAAAATTTTTAGAGTTCCGTACGGGAAGGATGAAATCGGGAACCTTCTTAAGCCTACTAACTAAGCCATAATATAACAACAAGTAATCAAATAATTATTATAGCTAAACGGTTCCCATACATGATTTTTATGACATTTATGCTCTAGGTTTGTTAATGATGTGTCAATTGAATCACAATAGGACAATTTATGCCAGGTCAATCGATAAAACAAAAAATAAATAACAGTTCAATAACATTTATAATGAAAATAGTATCATCCACATTCATGCGATTTAATAATTTTTATTTGTAGGTTTATCTATAATATATTAAAGTACGAAAGGTAAGTTAGTAGGTTTATAACAATATGTTAACAACCTGTTAACACCGCTCGCACACGGTTACTTTTTGTAACGAGGCGTCTTGTAAACGCGCGACTGCTTCGCCACAATCTCGCAAATCGCAATGGCTCAAAGGTCCACAGCCCGCGACAAAAAGTAACCGTGATCGAGCGCTCATTCGTTCAATGAATAATTTCCGCTTCCGATAAAACATAGACTACAGTCCTTTGAGCCACAGTTTTAGAGTAAAATCATTTTTCGACTGGCGAACCCGTGGGCTCTGTAGTACCCAGAACGTAAGTCGCCTACTTTTTTTTGGGCAGTGTAGTCCCCACGAACGTTGAAATGGTTAATACCTTTTGAGCGTCATCAGCGGTTCTGCTTTGGGGTCACGAACACCGGTTTCTGGGTCGATCGTAGTCAGAACACATCTACAAATGGGAATTTAATAAATAATGCGTGGAAAAATAATAAATCAAAACAATAAGACATATACCTACATGCATGTACACTCATGTAGGTACAGTTCTTAAAATCTTAGAGGTAGTTCAACTGATCCCAATCTTTGTGAATCTTAACTGATTGCTGTTCCTGACTTGAGTTAATTAGACACCCTTGAATATACTTCATTTTAAAAATAATTACCTTCCGCAAGCTTTGATAATCTCGAAAATGTTCTCGCCTATCTTCACAAATCTGTAGTCATCCTCCTCAAACGCTTTAGAATCATCAAGCGGTTTGAGGGTAAAGTTAGATCTGAAGTTTCTATGAGACACCTTCTTGTCTTCCAGTTTCTGATTCAAGTCTTGCACGGACGCCTCGTTGATCAGGTTGTATGATACTTCGTCTGGTAATGCACCCTGTAATTAAAAAATCGACGTGTATTGCTGGCCATGAATCAATGAATGGACAAAACGATACAGGGTTTAGAGTTAACCCGCTGGTTTCATAAAAAGTTAATGTTAATGTTTTTCTTATCTTAAAAACTTTAACGTGTCAGTTTTTTTACAGTGCGTGTCCGAATTAAGTACCCCCCTTGTCTACATAATATTTACGACTACTTCGAATTCCCTTGTCACATATTTTCACATACAAAAATTTATCACGCCGCCTTTGATTATATACTTGTCTAGATAGAGAGTTCGAGTTTCAAAACGGTTAAAAATGTATCACCCCACTGATGGGTTATAAGCTCGTTCCGCCCGCTCAGTCGTGACGCTGTCACTGTATGGTAAACACGCGATCTGTGAGATACAAAAATGAGGATTTGCGCCATAAAAGTGTGCAGGAATTACAGTGGACGTTTGAAAACAATTAAAAAAATCACTTATCATCGGTAAGTAAACTTAGAATTACTAAATAAGATAGAGAAACAATAAAATAAGTAAAGTTTTTTCTGTGGTTTTATACGACGCCATGTTTACATGGTTGCCAGCTCTTGGAGCTCTTGGAAAAAAATATTTTGTCATGACCCAACAAATATTTTTCCGTAACTATTAGCGTTATTAAAAGTGAAACCATTTACTATTATTATTATGCCAACCTTATGTATTAATCGGTAGTTAAAATTGATATTAATTTTGCGGTTTTTTGTGATGTTTGATACGAAATAACGACGACCACTGTGGCGCGGTGGGCGAAGGTCCGCCTGTGACGCAGGAGGTTGCGGGTTCGATTCCCGCCTCGGGACAAATATTTGTACGATCTGCAGATATTTGTTTAGGGGTTCTGGTTGTTTCTAGGTATGTATATTAAAAATATCTATCTATTTAATAATATTATATTATGTGTATCAGTCAGTACCTATAACACAAGCTCTGCTTAGCTTGGGGCTAGATGATGCTGTGTGGATTGTCTAGCATTATTTATTATTTATTAAATACAACCAAGGTGTCAATTTGGGGGGTTCTAGGGTTGATAAAGAAAGTATCTACATTTACACCGTATACCTACAAAATAAGGAAGTTATAGTTTACCTATTTAAATTACAAAAACCTGCGGCTGCGTTGAATGGTAAAGCCAGTGTCGTCTACTTTTTTTACAGAATACCTACTGATCCTGTTTTAAGAAAAAAGTGTATCCACTTTTTTCTTAAAACAGGATCAGTAGATAGACATTATAAGAAAAAGCCGGAAAGAGGATGTCTGGAACCCAGCGAAGACAGCAGTTATTTGCTCCTTAAATTATAAGCTGCATAAATAAATAATCTGCAATAATACCTGTGTGTGTTTTTTTTTTACAATAGATTTATTTACCTAGTAATCCTTATTTAATTTTTATAATTATAGATGAATCAAAATAAATAAAAATTTTTTTTTTACCCCTACTACATATAATGGGAAATATTCAAAAGCTGGTATCACTCGGTACGGCCAGATGTGACGTTGCGCTCCTGTAGTTACACATACTTGTGTGCGTAATTCGCACACAAGCCCTTCAAACCTGGCCTGTTGTTTTTGTTGCGATTGCAGCGCAACACTCTATCTAGACAAGTATATAATCAAAGCACGCCGCACCGCTCAGGATCGAACCACCCACCATAATACATACTCAAAGTCTGAAATTCCTTGGAAATTCCCAACAACAACAAATATTGTGTCCCACATACATAGAGATAGGAGGGTACTTCAATGTGACGCGCACTGTACATACCCACTAAATAGTTTTAGGCTATTTAATTTTAATAGTATACGATTACGTTGTTCCCAAACATACCTACGTAGTTGCTTTGTAATTGTCTTACTGATATTCTCTTAAAATTTTCATTTCAAACTTACCTACATAATAATTTAAACCTATGAACCCACTACGGACAAACTGATTTAGGTACCTCTAATCAATTTTACGAAATCGCCATAAAACCCGCTGTAATAATAATAATGTAGGTAAACAGCGTTAACCTCGTTATTTATTTTGAAATTAACGCCTATAACAAATTATTCACGATAATTAAAAGGCTAATTGAAGACACGAGTGGATGAAGGTGTTATGCAACAAAAACAAAAAATGGAGAAAAATTGCATTTAAGGTTTTTTAGGTGTAGAAATTATAGTGTTTGAGTTATGATGCTGAGATTTACAAAAATTATAGGTAATTATGTATTCACTTGTATATTATTACTATTTGAAAAAAATTATATATATAAGTGGGTCATTTATACAAAAAAACGTACATAGCACCTTCATTCACAAACATGTTAGTCGTGTAAATAAAACAAGAATAGTGTATGAACGTGATTTATACACTATAAGTTCACTTAAAATTAAAATATAATATTTTTTTTAGTATATTTTCATAGAAATAACGATATTCCGCCTTTACAAATTTCAGTTGTTCCTTAATATCATCTTTTTTCTCCGTTTTTATCGTGCCATAGTTATCTGTAACCCGTTCTATAAGAAAATCATCTGGTCTAGAGTTTCTTTTTAGTAGGTATACCTATCCACTTTTTTAGAGGTTGTCATCATATCATAGGTCTCTTTATTTAGATACGAACCAAATTCTTCCACGTATCTAACGAATACCATCTCTGAAATTGACTTTGGTCGTATTAATGTCTTTTTTCCTATTTACCAGATTCAGTTTTTCTTGCAAACAGCTGATTTTCCTGAAATGCCCAGCCATATTAATAACTTGATTTAATCTTGACGCCTTACAAATTATTTCACGATATTGATCGGGAATAGATATCTACATATACTTTTATTCCAAAATACACACCGTACCGTATACACAAGCAAAATACCTTAGTCGCAAGGATTGTGACTTTACTTAACTCCACGTTAGTGAACTAACATTCGTATCCTTTCAAAAGATTGATGGTTAAGGAATAATATTAAATTTCAAATACCCCATATTTTTTTATTATTACTATACTTATAGAAAACATCATCCAGAACACCCTGAACAAATATTTACAGATCGTACAAACATTAGTCCCGAGGCAGGAATCGAACCTGCAACCTCCTGCATCGGACCTTTGCCCACCGCGCCACCGAGGTAGTCAATATAGCTAAGAATCATCTCGACAAACAAGGTTTTATATTGAAGAAAACCGCAATCAAATCGGATTATCCGTTTAGGAGCTACGGTGCCACAGACAGACACAGATACACAGCCACGCACAGATACATAAACACGTAAAACTTAGAACACCGCTCTTTTTGCGTCAGGGGTAAAAAAAAATAGTTTCGAAACAAAACACTTACTTACAAATTTCTCCATAAATTTTGAGGTTATTTACTTTATTCTCTTGAACACTTATTTATAATGTCATTTTCACTTAGTTTTAATATAACATCTACTTACCATTTTCTTTCCTCGAGACATTTTTGTCAAACCGTTTTAGCAAAAGCATTCAGAAAAATATTTTACTTACTTCATTAATTTTTTTATCAAGATTGATCGTTAATATTTGCATAAAACTTTCGTAATTAAACAAGTTGAAATATTAATGAAGGTGTTATGAACAGAACATGACACCTTTCATCCATATTAAAAAACCGTTTTGTCTATTTTGATAAGTTAAATCACGGATGAAGGAGCTATGTACGCACATAACACTTTCTTCCATTACATTATTTTGTGATGTATTATTGAAGTCGGGTGTTAAGTGCCCATAACACTTTCTTCCACTAAGAAGATTAGCTTTTTGTGTACATAACCCCTTCATCCATTATTTTTCTCATCGTTCAGCTTAAAAGTATGAAATCTGAAGGTGCCACGACTTTTGTAGTGACTTAAATACCTCATTGACGATGAAAAAGCAAAAATTCAAAAAATGCGACATAACACCTTCATCCACTCATGTCTTCAATTATTATGAATCTTTTTGCGAATTCCTATTATATTAGCTTTGTGTCTAATTTAAATACTATTTTAATTAGTTAAGCTGATGGCAATCCGAATTAAATAAATAATATCAGAGCAAATAACACCAATCATATACATAATATATGATATACCTACCGTGGTTCATAATATTAATGTAGGTATCGTATCACAGACCGCCAGTGCGCGAATAGCCTTACTGTCATTTTAAGGTAAAGTGTAGAAGTGAATACCTACAGAAGAGTAGGTTTTGGAAAATAACCTACCGTATCGGTTTTCCTAAAGTTGTAGATCGGATTGGTTGACAGTCGCAGTTCGCGAGTCTTTCCAGATGCGTAGTACACAAGGCGGAAGTCTCCCGCAGTTCCATCGAGACACCTGAATCAAACATGTCATGATAAGACAATCACTTCATTTAATAAAAGTACCTAAGCGATAGTATATAGGTATATACGCTACCTATATAGTATATACGTAGCGTAGGATAGGTAGGGTTTCTGTAAGGCTCCTTTGTGAATAGAGCCCAAAAGGTCAATCTGGCCAAACCATGCAGATCATCGAAAGCTCTTATGTTTAGAGTTACTTTGTTACTTGTGTCGTGCAAAGATAAACCAGGTCAAAAGCAGTTTTTTCTCCTTTGTGATAGTGCGACTGTCTGCACCAGAAACTGTACTTATCTACAGAGTTACTAAAATAAAATTACAATTTAATATTAGAACCAACGTGTGCCGTGTGGTGCCGGCATAGAATTTCACCACCCCAAATCTTCCCGTGGGTGTCGTAAGAGGCGACTAAGGGAAACACACCGGGGGGCGGGCAGCAGCGCCTTCTGCAGAACAACTACACCGAACTGCGATCCCCAACCCGCATGCCCAGCGTGGGGATTATGGGCAATAACCCCCAAATAATGATGCCATCTATGGCGCTCATTAGGGGAGGCCTATGTCCAGCAGTGGACTATTATAGGCTGGTGATGATGATGTGATGATGATTAGAACCAAATGAGAACGAATTTACAATTGAAACGATTGAATAAACAACTGACTGTTGCAAACCGTCTACAAGTAGCGCAACTGATCCATATCAATACCTGTAACTAACTAGTGTACATAGGTAATTGGTTCTGTAAATCGTGTTAGTTACTAAACTTAATAAAAAAAAAACCTTTTGGAAGAGTCCCCAAGATGCTGGCTGCATTGCCTCGCTCTATGGCAATGCTGATGCGCTGAGCGAGCTCACCAGCTCTCGGGTCACGTTACTTCGACTAGGGTCTGATATATTTTCAAAAGCCCGGAAAGCCTTAATACCCCACGAACTAGGGTTCGACTGCAATGGGAGCGCGTCTTCCTTACTTGTGAATACAGTATCTGTCAAGCACCAAAGGTCCTGCTCCGGTACTTCGAGGAGCTGGGCTGGTTAGGTTAGGTTTGCCTGTTTAGGCAGGGGGATAATGTACAAAAAACTCCCATGCGAGATGTCAGTGCAGATCTCAGTTCCCCCACTCAGAATTAGAATTAGAATTAGTAGGTATCTCACCTTGACAGCCACTCACTAGCTTCCCATCCGCAGTCGTAGACCGGCACGGGTACGCTCCATACATACGCCGTTTTCGATGCAATGCCCGATTCTATGATCTGCAATAAATCAACGGTATAACAACGATCAAATTAATAAAGCAACTTCAATAATACAACTTCAGTAGGATATTATTATTTTGCACTTATACTCGTAAGGCATGGCAAGGTAGGTATTCATGCTCTTGCTTGCGCCTTACGAACCCTTTGTCGCGGGACTTAAAACCTCTAGATTACGGGAACGAGGCGCGAACGCGACGCTATATGCTACGAATATACGAATGGGATTAAATTATTAATTTGCCGGTGGTTCGAGAAAGTTCGGCGAGGCATATAAAGTAAGTACCTTTAAAAGTATACCCAAAAAGCTTAGCCAAATATATACCTCAGCCAAATTGACGCACAGAGGCTCCATGTCACTGTGGGTCAGCGTGAGGATAGAACTCTTCACGTTCGTAGCGATCGTAAGCAGTTTAGGAAACGCTCTGGCGGTGATGAAGTTGTCCTTCGTATCAGTTATCATGAGGACTCTGGAAGAAGTATAGTTTAGTATTAGTACTATTCTATTATGTTATGAACATAATCCTAATTGTTTATTTTGACAACTTAGACAACCAAATAAAATTTTTCTTTTTGGTCTGAGCTATTCGCTTGCAAATTTACCTCCCCACCAAAAAGAGGGTGGCTGGTCGCATAAGTTTGGGAGAGGGTTTAGCAGAAACCTAACATCGAAAAGATTTAAACCGATCTGCAGTACGTTTATCTAAGAAAAGAAGGACATTGGTAATTTAAGTTCACCTGTCCCTTAACCAGCCGGATCGCAAGCCTAGAAGAGTGCATTCAGCTTTATCCAACTTAACACCGCCGCACGACTTGACAGGGTAAATATAGATATCCTGCAATGTGCCGACAAGCTTCCATTTCTGCGGCAGCCTGCTAGCTTGGATCCTTTTGTAGACGCGGAAGGCTGCGTATGCGCCGCCGACCAATCCAGCGGTGGCCACCGCACCCGCTATGTATGCGTGGACTGAAACATAAAGGTACATCAAGGTACATCAATAGTTGTTTTTGATGAATTGTTTTTAATATTATGTATTTGATTTAATTGATTTTAATTGTAATTTTATGTTAAGTTTACCCAAATTATGGATCAATTAAATCCGAAATAAAAGATTTTTATTTTTATTTATTTTTATTTTAATATCAAAATCGAAGTTCTTCATTTCCTTAAGACTAGTTTAGTTAGACCTTACAAGACTCTTAGTCAGGTTACGTCACAATATACACGTTACTTATGTTTATTACATAAGTAAATGGGAAATAAATTGATCACTTTGATTCATTTGTTCACTTCAATCTTTTTAAGGTAAACTAAAGAAGCGAACAAGGAACCTTTACCTTGTTAGATTTCGGGTAACTAAGCTTCCATAATTAATAAAGTTGGTAAGCAATTTTGTTTTTTGAAATGTTAAGGCAGTAGGTATATGAAACTTATGGTACATAATAATACGTTATTATTATACTGTGGATGAAATTTTTCGGTTTTTCAGTTATCTGCGAGCCGGAAAGTAAGAGCTTACCGCATAACTTCATTATTTATCAAATCCTTCAAAGGAAATTTCTTGGTGACGACCGAAATGTAAGATTAAGACAAATAAATGTAGTTTTTTGCTGGTACAATCAGTCAAACTTATAATATAGGTAATTAAATTTAAATATAATATAAACTACCAGCCCCGCCGATGCCAGTTTGTCAACTGTTTTGATTATTTTATTTATGATACAACTTAATCTATCGGGGTTTTGACCCCACGCAAAAAGAGGAGTGTCATAGGTTGATAGATACCTGTACCTACTTTCTTGGTTAATGGTAAGTATAGGTACTTTGGTACCGTTTAGGAGCCGACTGCTAAACGAAAGAGAGCTTACAGTAGCTCTCAAACGGAGGTACCGAAGTATATAATTCGGTACCTCCGTTTGAGAGCTACATATTATATTGTACCTACTGTAACTAGAGTAGGTACATGTACCTACTGTAACTGTAATTCCGCTGTGTGAGGTGTGATCTCTGGATATACTTAGGCTACACTCGGCTACAGTAAGTTTCTTGGTAACTGTCGCGTCGTCGGAAGATTATCTACGAAGGTGATTTTTTAGTGAAATGATTTGACTGTAGTGTAATTTAAATAATACGGAACTAACGCAAAACCGATATGGTCAATAAGAAAGATAAGAAGAGTAGGGCAAAAGAAATGGTAGGTACCTTTTCCTGATAATTTGAAGAGTTTGTGACGGTTTATAAATATATAATATTTGGAAGATACCTATTGATTTTATTTTCGTTAAGTACCTACTCACAAAGTTTGAAAAGCTAGTTTTGTCTTTTTTTGGGGAACTTAAAATATAAGTTTATTTTTACTTTTATTTCTCAAAAAGTGTCATTCATAGTCGTGATTTAGTTTATTTATAGCGCAGCTTATCGGACGTGAAACGGATGTCCTTACGCCAAGCGGGAATAATTTTTTTAATTTTTTTCTGAAATCATCCGTCGCTTGCAAAAGCTTTTACAAACACAAAAAACATCATCTTACGCAAAAAAGTACGTAAAGTCTCGAAGTGTTTATTTCATTTAAACTATTCTATGAACAGAATTTATTTTTGAAATTGGACTAAAATGACCTTTTTTGGAAGTTTAATAATAATAACTTTATTTCAGGCAACAAAGAAAGTGTACGAAAAGTAACTTAACTAAGGCTCATAAAATAAATACCTTATAAGTAGACTAACATACATAGATAATAATCTAAAATTAAACGAGCCAGCGACAAGTCAGCGACCGACGTTCCGATGACGCATGCGCGGTATTATTGTTTATCTAATTATCTTAGGATAGGAAGGGTAACATGTTATGGGGTCTTCATCCATTGGACGATGGTTCCGATGTCTAGCATCAATTTTTATTTATTGTACAATGCGAAGTTAGTAGGTAGATACTTAGAGCGCATAACAAAGACAATAAACTCAGTTGGTATTAGCGCGAAATGTTAAATTGTTTTTTTTTACCTACTACCACAAATTAATTGAGCTGAAGGTGAACGTGGCTTACCTACTTAATTGAAATGGTCACCAAGCGAAAATAAAATTAATAATATGTAAATAGAAAAGAAGGGCAGTGAAGTAATTGATATGATTCTATTATTATTTAAGTCTATTTATTATAGGTATAATAATTTACCTGTTATATGTAGTAGGTACCTACCTAAAGACTTATGACAAATTCGTGATGTAGAGAAGTGAAAAAACTGTCAAATATTATACGGTACCTAGGTAGGGTGATGGAACCAGTAAGTGACACCTTAAGGCATTTGTGTAATTTGATTTCTTATAACTTTTTTTTATACAAAGTTATTAAAACAGTTTGTAGTTTAAACTACAGGTATTATTATTGGGAAAGGCATGGCTGTCGTAAGTTTTTCAGAAAAGCTACATGATGGAAATTACAAGCTTAAAACCAAAATTACTCAAAATCTCCAATAATGAACACAAAAAATCCAGTAATGAACCCCCAATAAATAACACTTCCCAATTATGAACATCCAGTATTTGACACTTACCTAGTAAAAAACACCTAGTAATCGACACAAATCCCATCAGAATATAAGCGCTATAGAATTAAATAAACATAAGAAATAAGTAAGATTTATGTATACTTGCGTAATGTCAAGCCCATAATAGCCTTTTATATATTAAAAAATATCACAAAAACAACTTTATAATAAATTCAGCCTCAACCATTACTGGAAAATCTTGACTGATATCAGTCAGGAGATCTTGTAGCTATTATTATTAGTATAAAGTAGGTACTTAACTACATATTTGAATAGAAATAATTAATAAGTATCAAAATAAAAAATCATAGCACACCAATTGGCTGAAAGCTCAAACATCATATAAAACGTCTACATTTACTATAGCAATTCTAAACTCTAGGCTTATTTTATTATTCGTAAATAATGGGTAAATTTTTATCCATTTCTTTTAATTTGAATAAGCTTCTTTTAAAACAAATAGGCTCGTTTATCTTTCCAAATAAATTTTCATATTTTATAACTAGAATCAGGCCATTTAAAGGATTTTCCCACAGAAAACATCATCGTGCTCACTTCTTATTGGTTTTTTTCAAGTCTCATTCTGGCTCTTTCAGCTTTTTCTTCCATTGTTTCCTCCATGTACAGCTCGTATATTTTTTTATAAGAGCCATTTAGAACAAAATCTGTGAAAACCAGTTAATGACACTTTTTTGTACCCAATGATCGACACATTGTTCTTTACTGGTATTCGTGTTTCAATCGGTGTATTTCAAATATATACTTAACCAGCAAAATAATTAGAGCTAAGTTTGCTTAGCAACCCAAAAAGTCAACAAAACTATAAGTATGGACAGTTGTCGATTTGTGGAGTAAGCCACTTTCTCAGTACCAGTAATGAACAACTGTAATAAATTAAACAAATTGATGCCCCGATGCAAGACTGATTATAAAACTACTTTACAAATTCATTTAACTTTACAAAAAATCAAACATAATACAATAATATTTACTAATGACGAAATTATAAGCAAAAATGTGTACTCACATTCTTAAGGATTCAGTTAAAAAAACAGCGTTTATTTCTGTTAACGACCCGGGTCGGCACGTTCCATCCTCCATGGTCTTGTAATGAAATGTCAGATTCTCGTGACGTATTAAAAAATGTCAGTCGGGAGAGAGTTGACCATGGTTTAGTGTCACCATGTGGTAAATTAAATTCTGAGGCTTACTATAGATGATCGAAAAAAAAAGTGTCGACCACTGGCGCTTGTCGATTACTGGTTCCATCACCCTAATTAAGTTTTAAATTAATTTTTTAAAATAATATTAGGTATGTAGGTACTATTAACGTGTCCGGCACTTTTCTTATTGTCTCTATACCTAGGGTTAAGGCGAAGACACTTAGTTCATGTGTTTTTTAGGATAGCACATATTATTATGCACATACACTATATAATTATCACTATAGTAAATAAATTTGTACAAAAGTTAGAGATAACAAAATGATAAGATGCTACGCTGTTCCGTACATTATCATAGGTGCCTTTACCACTTACCCATTGGTGCTTTTTTATTCCAGTTTTTTGTCTATTATCGACTTGTACTACCTTATTTCTTGGGTAGGTAAGGTAGGTACATAGATACCAAACCAACTGACGGAAGCGGTATACAGATTGAGGCAGTCTAATCTACACGCACGTTTTCCGTTCAGAATAAAAGACGTGAATTTATGTAAATTAAATATGTAGTAGCTGAGATATTAGATAAGCTTTATGTACAAATGCAATCTTAATTTTAAGAAAAGTATGCCGGAAATCGACACATCGACCCTTACACTAATCGATCTACGCATCGACCTTCCTTTTTTTCCTTATGTAGGTACCTACTGAAAACTTTTTCTAATGAATTATGAACGTTAATCTTTCTCTACAGTTCACTGTATGTCAATGTCATCTGTTTTAATGTAATTTTACGTCAATTTCACAACGTGTCATGTTCATGTCTTTCGCTCGCCCCGCCGGGTTCGTTCATTCGTCCAGTGTGCCCAATGTAGCATTTTATGCTAGTTGTGGTAGATTTTCGTTCTATTTAGTACATTTACTTGTCGCTTAGCTTTCACATTCATTAACAGCCTTATTCATAATGTTACGCTAACTGAAACAAATTGCTGTATAGTCTTTATAAAACCAGAGTGCTAAATAGCAGATAGTAAGCGCCGTTTTCTGAAAAAGTTAGATATAGGATTTCGCATCCGTAGAAGTGGGATAGAGCGTACGCGTTTGAAATCTTGGCGTAAGCTCAAACATCAAGTTTTAGACTTCAAATCTTTCCTCTTTATAATATGTAAACGTGAGTCATCTCAATAGACTATGGGACTTCTGAGATTTCAACTAAAATTAATTTCGCCATATTTGATTGTTAGACAAGCAAACCCTTTACGTTCACATACATTTTAAATTTCCTTTCTTCCACATAGGTACGTGAAAGATCCGAAACCAAACTATTAAATTTATAAAACATTATAAATTTATACATATAAAAAATATAAATTTATACTCATATAGACATTATGAATTGGAACAGTCTGCAGTTAGTTCAATTGTAAATACTAGTTCTAATTTGGTCCTGTTATTTAATTGTAAATTTTATTTGGTAAAATGGTTTTAGAGCTATGTATATTCAGTATTAACAAGAAACATCAAATCTTGAAATGTCGACAAAGTACGTGTACGAAGCAATGCATTTTACTGTGTAGTTTAATTTAGGACATTTTAGTTTGCCTAGTTGGCAATACAATACTGTCGTGTGGCAGAATGTCTCGTTGTTGAAAAACATCTTTGTAGAAATAGCAGAAATGTGCTGAATTTCTAATTCTACAGATAAATACTGATAGAACTAAGATAAGAATCGTATCTGTAACCCACAGAACAAATAACCTTACAAACTGTAAACCCATCTAATTATAAAATATAACAATAATGGTTTTATTGAAAAATGAAGAGGTACGTACATAGCTGAATGTGTTATCGAAAATCTAATTCATGTGTTTCATCATGAGTGAATAATATCTCAATATGTTTCCAGTTCCTAGCTGAGCTGACTAAGCTTTTCCAAAAAGCCCGTGTTGCTGGTGCCATAACTATGACTATGAAACGATGTAAGTAACCATATACCTACATGATGTGAAATTAAATGCCACAAATATTTTTATAGACTGGGGTCCACTTCTCTATGGGGTTCGTAAAAAGAAACCCAAATAGAATTACTTTTGTTTTCTGTCAGTCAAGATATGTTTTTCTCAGGAATGAGGTTATAGAGAGTATTATTTTAATTATATATATATATATATTATATTTCAAATTAAAAATACTTTGCTATAGAATTACACCTAAATGACCCATCCTTTATAAACATGAATGACCCTTTGTAATTTACATCATACCTAGGTATGAAGTGTTGGGTCACTCGGGTGTGGGGTAACTCTAAAAGTTCTTTCTAAGCTGTTGAAAGTGCTTTCAAATGACATTTAAAATATTTATTCAATAGCTTTTCTATAATCCTTTGAGTTGTGAAAAAAGTTGTGAAAAAAATTATGTCAATGTAATCAAATGAAACAGCCATTTATGCTTGAATTAGTTAATAACCAGGAAACTTGAATTCTTTTCTTGTAGATGATGGACGCACTAAACCACATCCAAGGGATGGCACACCAGCAGTCAAGAACCCTGAATACAAATGTTTAATTCGGGCACAGTCAAAGAGCAAGAAGTTATCCACAGTAGTTGAACAAAGAGATGTTGAAACATTTACCACAGCATACTCCAATTTATTAAAAACAAGTGTCAATGGTCTGAAACGTCTCAAAAAACCTAAGAAGAAGGCAATGGCCACGCAGTAAATAGTATAGTTGTGACAATGTGTCAAGACTGATATAAAAAGTGCGCTATAGAAGCAAGACATCTGCGAGTGTTATAGATATTCTATGATGTCCTAGCTTGTTGGCGTAGGACAAGGTCCATTGAACTGTGCTCTTCTCTCACGACTGAGATTGAAGAGTTGGGGTCCTGCCTGTGCTAGTGATGCAGGCGCTGCAGTTATTGACCATGTGTCCAATGCTCCATATTATTACATTAAGTACCATATTTTAATTTAATAAAAAAATATTTACTGCCAACTTGATTACTCTTTGTTTACATAAACTTTGAATTTATAAATTTTGTTAGCTCATCATCTTACTTATTTCTATCCTTTTCTATCATTATACCTTTAATCTGAGTAGGCTAAGATTCAGGTATTTAGGATTCTAGTATCTTTGCTCTAAGTCATAAAAAAAACAAACAGAACAGTAAAAGTTTATATTTAAATGTTTTAATAAAATATTATATACAAACTTTGTTAGATACAACTTCATTTAAATATCACAATATGAGACCAATATAAATCAAAAATACAGGTGGCATTTTTATAAAATATACCTTTCTATTTATAACAAAACTAAGCTTAGATTAATATATTTCATAATATGAGTATATACTGCCTTATAATAATAAAATTTGAATACTGGCCTTTAAGGGGTGATTATTCATAATACAATTTGAAATATATTTAGTTAGTTTTGAGTAACTATCACTTATCACATTTACAAGACATTCTTAGATGTGAGTCGTTTGATGCAAGCATTTCTGACTTGGTCATTGCCTATTCGCTCAGCTGCTTGTAATATGCGCCGCAAATCGTTAGTGCGATCATTCCGAGCAGCTAGTATGTACGCACTGCTGACGTTGCGGCATACCAGGTAGCATGAAATCTGGAACAAACAACATGACATCAATTTGATTATGTTAGCATAACAATCCACCACTCCACACTTTTGGGTGTCTCCGTAAGAGCAGGTTAAGGCTGCTTTATAATTAATACAGGATAATCCACACAGCATCATCTAGCCTGAAGCTAAGGAGACCTGTGGGATATTAGATGACTGATATATTCATACAATATAGTTACATAAATCTATTTTTTATATAATAAATAGAGAACACCCGGAACATTTAACCCGAGTTGGGTACCGAACCCGCGACCTCTGTAACGCTGGCGGACCTTAGCCCACCGCGCCACAGAGGAAATCAAATTATTTTTTATTATTGAAGTGACAGATGACAGTGAAGATGTCTTTATGCAATCCCATTGGTTAAGCTTGCATTAATCTACTCTGCTATTTTGCATGACAATTATATATATATTTATTGTATATTACGCTTCTCATAATGTTTTGTCCTTCTGCTTATTGTGTTGTCCTGTGTTAGATAAATCATCTTGATGCAAAATTTCTTCTAAAAATTAATTTTAAACCGATCATATTATTAAGAAGTTTATGATACTCCATAACAGACACTGGCAGAGTCGCAGCGAAAAGCAAGCGGTGCCATAAAAAAAGAAGTTGAAGTTGAATCTACTCTGCTGACTTGCTAATGTCGTACATGTAATTGCAGATATCGAGTATACCTTTATACTCGTACATATATTTGCTGATATCGAGTATACCATTATGCCCGTAGGTACATGTATTTGCTAATGTCGAGTATACCCGTACATGGATATGCTGATGTCGTGTATACCTTTATAGAGACGCTGTGCACATCCGCGATCAGTATCTCAGCCATCTCGTCGTACATCTGCCCGCGCGCCTCGCATCGCGCGACCACCGCGCCGACGCCCGCTTCCAGCACTTGATCGCTCATAAGACTGCAATTAACAGAAATAATTGATTAATAATAATAATAAATCATTTATTTCAGGCAACATAAGAACAGTTATGGAACGTAAAAAAACTCATTATAGCGCCCATATCAATAAATATCTACACATACGAATTTGAATATAAAAAGTCAGTCACTAAATGATACACGGTAGGTACGGCGACGTGTGATAATGATTAATGCACACACATCACCCCTATTTTATTTTTATTGGTACCACAAAATCCACTGCCCTATACAGGGTGGCACATTTGGATCGGTGAGTATGGGAAAATCTGAACCTGAAAGATATATGAAGATTTCTTCAGAGGAACCAATCATTGATTTTAGTAACAAGAAAAACTGCAACATTTAAAAAAATTTACTCAGTTCGAGAATCGAACCCGGACTTTTTGAAGAATACTACTACATACATTATACTAGTATTGAATACAAAACTTACGGCCAAAAAAATTCAAATTTTATAAACTGTAAGTAAAAAGTAACTCGCTGTAAGTTTAGATATAACTAAAGATAATATATTCTTATATATATATATATATAGATATAATATTTTTTTGCAATATTGTAACTTTATTTGTTCAGGAAATTAATGATTAGTTATTCAATTATATTCTAGTCTGAAAAGCTTCCTTAACTCCTGAAACCTTTGTTCTTCCTGTTTTTCCGACATGCATACATTCGGTTGGGTTCATGAGGTAAGTGCCTATCACGATGATGTTTTTACCGATTTAAAATTTACTCAATAAATTAAGCTAATTTCGCAATCAAGGGTGAGCCCCTGTCACAACGCCATTAGCGCCACCTATGTCACAGCTGCGGCACATTTGCTACCCATGTAACCCATGGTTGATTCGATTTCCAATCCTTGCCTAAAATAATAGATTCATATGGTTCTAAGTGGTTCACATGAACGCCAGTAGAGGCGCTTTACAGATATAGAGGTCCGCCCGGCTTCGAACGGGTATTTTACTAAAAACTTTATTTTTCACGAATCTCTAACTTTTTTGAACATATTCTATAGACTTTGTTCAACAAGGAAAATTTAGGATTAACTATCACTGATGGTGAAAGAATTTTTTAAATCGGTCCTGTTTCGAAGCCTATTCAATTCAAACAAACAAATCTTTCCTCTTTATAATATTATATAATATTAGTATAGATATAGACTATCAGAGCTCACCTAGCTGCGGTTTCCTTTGAAACTCGAATACCATTCGCCAGGACCTTGACTTCCATAAACCGGTCCGTGTTCACAAGATACCTCGCGACGTGCGTGTAAATGTTCATCGAGTCCAATTTGTGTTCCGTTATTACCCTGAAAATTACAATTTCATAAGAGTTTTGTATTTGTTACTGTCATCATCATCATCAGCCTATATCAGTCCACTGCTGGACATGGGCCTCCCCTAATGAGCGCCATATGGCTTTTGTTACTGTATGTCTATAGATTTAATATTGTGGATTGGATAAAAGAGTTTGTTGACTCAACTGAGCCTACTCAATATTTAGAGACACAAGAATATTAAAGGGTTTCGAAGATTTTGGCTTAGTCAACCATACGTTATTTTAAATTTTTTCCAAAATGGCGGCGGGGCTTTAAGCCTGGTTTTGAACAAAAATCTTTGAATCTCTTACATTTACGATATTCTATAAGCAAATATTCGAATACGTGCTTTGTATTTGCGGTCTTTAGAAGTGACTGGTTGGAAACGCAGAAAAATGCTGAATTATTATGCGACCATTATGATCATCATCTAGTATAAAGTTTGCGGACGCGAATCGCCTCGGGACAAACATTTGTACGATCTGCAAAACTTTTTTTCAGTGTATTCTTGCTCGTTTTCTAAGTATAATAAAAAATACCTATCCATGTACTTATATATTATGATGCATATCAGTTATCTAGTACCCCTAACACAAGCTCTGCTTAGCTTAAGGCTAGATAATGCTGCGTGAATTATCCAGCATTATTATTTATTTATATGTCTTGGTATTGTTTGTATTGTCCAGTATGATTTACTCACTTCGTAGCCAAATCAAAACTACCCTCTATCTTTGGTCCAGTAGCCAGAATAATAGCAACCAGTCTTATCTTATCAGTATTCGACCCGAACAAGGTCAACGGCCTAATAATATCACTCTCCGAATCTCTCTTTTTCTGGATTGGTATAACTTCGTCTAGAACTTTCTCGTTGAGACGTCCGTTCGCTTCGCACGTTGCTAGGTATTTGGCGACTTCGATTTGTCGAGTTATTGTCGTCATTAGATTATCTATGGTTGCCTTGTCGAGGTTGAATTGGAAGGATTTTGAGTCTGTGGTTTCTGTAATAAAGGTACTGTTAGGTAAGGTATGTTTATATTAGTTTTCGGTATGTTAAATAGTTAATAGTTGTCAACAAAGGTATAGTATTTATTGTGAGTTTGGAGACTAGGCTTCTTTTATTTTACTTTATTTATTTGAAAATAAAATAAATCTATGATATGGGCTTGATACATCATCATCAGCCTATAATAGTCCAGTGCTGGACATAGGCCTCCCCTAATGAGCGCCACACATATCGAGCACAATTCGCTAAGCATGGTGACTATGACAAACCTCTTTTTACTATAAAAGTATTGTAGTGTGAGGAAATCATTATAACTACACTAACAGCATCACCAAGCGTGCCCCCACCATCCCGCTCTCAACGCTTTGCGCGCATTTCGCCGCAGTGAGTGCGTACAAGCGCAATCAACTTGATGAAGTCCCTCATTAAGGCATGAAACGTTGGTCATAAAATAAAAACACATACTAGGTTTGTAGTTAACCCACTAACATTCATAATGTAAACCTCCCTGTGTTCACGCGATACGTGTTCAATCTATGTGTACAGTAAAACACTCACTATTGTTAGCTGCGACTGGCACACATCGGTAGAGATGCTGCATAGCGGCCGCTAGATGGTGCTGTCTCGCGTGCAGTGTACCCGCAAACGAGTTCGCTTTCAGCGGGCGCGAGTACAGCAGCGCGCACGTGGCCGCGGCGCGCGCGTGCTGACCGCTCGCGCATTGCACGCTGTACAGCGCGTCGAGGCGTTTCGACATCTCTAGTGTACGGCATATGTGCATTATGTAGTCCTGGAAATGTGATAATTTAATAATTTTATGTTTTTCTTACATAATTTATGACCTAACCTATCAAAGTTATTAGTAAATAAACTATGAAAAGTGGATTTACATCTATGTATTTATATTATAAAGAGGAAATATTGAATTGCTTGTTAGTTGGTTTGAATAGGCTTCGAAACTACGGAACCGTTTCAAAATTCTTTCACGTTAATCAGGGATAAATGATCCCTGATTAACATGCTATAGAACATTTTATAAAGTTAGGGATTTCGCTCGCGCATTGTAGCAGGCGTTTCGACATCTCTAATGTCCGGCATAATGTGCATTATGTAGTCTTGGAAAGTGGATTCAAATCTGTATCTATACTAGTATTATAAATAAATAAATAAAAATCAGTTATTTAATAAATTAACATAAAATGATAGACACATTAAAATAAATTAACATAAAATTCATAAAGCGTCCAAAAACTAATACACAATAAACCATAAATGTACTGAAGGCCTCCAAAAATAATTTGAATATCATGGTGAAAGAATTTTTCAAATCGGTCCAGTAGTTTCGAAGCCTATTTAATTCAAACGAACAAGCAAACAAATTTTCCTCTTTATAATATTAGGATAGATGTATTATATTTGATATATCAGTCAACTACTAAGCATTACATATAAGCTCTGTTTAATTTACGGCTAGATGTTTATTATCCAGCATTATTCATTAGGTACTTACAGCCCACATATCCAAAGTACTATCCATTTCGTTCATAGCATTGAACAGTTCATTGACCTTATCCTTCTTCAAGCATTCCATATAAACTGATTCAGTGAATGTCTCCTTCTCAACGAGATTGTCATAGCAATACTTCAGGACTTCTACCATGTTGCTATGCTTCATGTTAAACGCTATGTTTGCAGTGTGAGATCCATAGTTACTGAGGTAGTAAATACATTCTTGGTAGAAGAATGGGTCGAGTTTCTTGTTGAGATCTACTTTTGGCTCTGTGTTATTGTTTCTTCGCAGAAGACCTGAGAAAGAAAGAGATTTTTTAAAATCTTTATTTAAGAGCTTAGCCACACTGCGATTATGTGGCTTTAACTAATTAACAGAAAACAAAATAAAAACATAAGATCAAATTTAGAAAAAACTTGACAAATATACGACTATATTCAACTTACATCTATTAAAGTATTAAAATAAATAATAAAATAAGGGTCAGCTCCAATTGGCCTGATCGGAGTTAAACTTAATGTTATACATTTTCACCAGATTTTTGACTTCTTCCGAATCTGGGTTTTACAGGGCTATATAACAGTCAGCAAATTTATTGAAAAATATTTACATTTTTCTGTACGGAAAGTGTTATTCTAGACACACTCCATGATCGCGAAGGTCACCTGCATCGAAGGAGGTTACAGATTCGATTCCCGCCTAAGAATCTGCAGGTTCTGGGTGCTGTATAATAGAAAAGAAATGTAAACGTTATACGAGTAGTATAGTATATTATGTATATCAGTCATCTATTACCCATAACACAAGCTCTGCTTAGCTTTAGATGATGCTGTGTGGATTGCGCAGCTATTTATTTAAATAGGTATAGCTATAATAACCTTGAGCCAGGCTCTTCTTAGGCTGCACAGTGGCTGTCTGGAAGTCGCTGTAGTCCCCTTGCTTTATCTTCTTTACGCTAGCCAGCGTATGCATAATGTTCAGTGCGGGTTCTGTCAGGTGGATCTTCTTTTTACTCGTGTTCATTGATGTTAGCTTTTCGTTTGTGTTCTGAAAAATTTACACTTTTATTCAACGGTATGACTACAATATATTTATAAATAAATAAATAAATAATAGTATTTTAACATCATTTTATGGCAGGAACCTACATAAATACTATTTTTACAAAAGATTTACAAATATGTAATATCATTATGGCGAAAATATTATCTAATTACAAATCATTTTGGTTCTACGTTTTGAAATTCATCCGTCGCCGGATCTTTAAGACACACTTTAACTCCTTAATAACAGTGTATTGGCTTAACTTTGTTTAAGATTGTAATATTATTAAATTTTTATTCATGTATTATGTTTTATAGTTATGCTTTATGGATTATAATGATCGAAAATAAATGAGTTAATAATAACAATTTACACGGTATTATAATATTTAAATGTATGTCTTACCTTGATAGACTCAGCCTTATGCAGCAGGTTATGGTTAACAGGATAGTTCATGTCTTCTAGCATGCTGATGATTTCGTTCAGGAGCGGCGGGTTGGCGCGCGGCCTTCCGTCTGACTGCACGCTAGAGATCGAACTAGTTCTCTCGGAGCACCTTATACTACGCAATCTGAAAAATTATTGAACACATTCATATTTTAAACTAATACTAGCGACCCGTTCCGGCTTCGCACGGGTTTTGTATGAGTGATTCAAGAGAAAGGTTTTTGCACGTGCAATGCTGATACAAAAACCTTCCTCTTGAATCACTCTATCTATTAAAATAACGGCATTAAATCCGTTGCGTAGTTTTACAGATCTAAGCATACATTGGGACATACAGACAGACAGCGGGAAGCTTTGCTTTATACTATGTAGTGTTTATAAAGAGGAAAGATTTAATTGTTTACATAGATTGTTACACATTTTTACAGAGAAAACCGTTTTTTTGTATTCGAATTTAAATTTCCCACTTTACCGCTCTCAGTAGCTGACCGTTGTAAGACTCTTGACAACTGCTAGATTCTACAGTACCCTGGGCGTGCTCGAATAGAATAAAAAATAGGCAAACTTCATGCTTGATTTCAGTGTGGAACCTCTTTTCAAAATATTAAAATTACGGTGTTTAAAATTAGGGTCTTAGAGATTATAATATTATATTACACTTAGGTGCCTAATTTTTTGGGAAGTCTGGTCGAAATATCTTTTGTTATAAGTTATTTTTGCATGTTAGTAACAATAACAGCTTAATATCACGTTGGAAAGAGGATAATAGAGTAATAATAGAAATATTGATTTTAATATTTTTTTAACTTATTCCATTGAATTTGTATTAAAATTTAATATAAAACAAGAAATTATTTAAATTGACAGCATGTATCCCAAGGTTAATTTTTAAATACGCCAGGCATACATGTATCTTTTACCACCAGGCATGCCGAGGGTTAATAAAACTAGTTTAGCTTACCTGCGGTTAACGAAAGGGCTCTCTGCTGTCTCTTTGAGGTCACTCTCCTCTGTGACCTCGGCGCATACGTTCAGAGCGCTCTTGAAGCAATGCGCGAACTTCTCCCGCGCCTGTCTGAAGCAGCCTGTATCAAACAATAACACTAGATTACACACGAGATTTAGAAAAATATTTAAAAAGAAATAACAATATTTGATCATATATAAACTTTATCCTACTTCTATATTAATATTATAATGAGGAAAGATTTGAGTGTTTGCTTGAATTGAATAGGCTCCGAAACTACTGGACTGATTTGAAAAATTATTTTACCATTAAAATTTTGAATTTTCCGTGATGGAAAAAATTAGGCTATATGTATATCCGCATAAAAAACCCAACGTGTCAGTGTGTATTTTTTGTTAAATATACCCGTGCGAAGTCGGTGCGGACCGCTAGTATAATAATAAAAGTCTGTATCTAGAATAACAAAACAATCTATTTTCCTGGAAAAAATTATGCAAAGCTGCAGGCAGGCGCTAGTAGTTAATAAAGTGCCCGCCATTTTGATTCTCTTTAGTTTAATCTTTTGACAGTGCAATGTAACCTCGTAGAACCAAATAATTACCAGCTTTTAGACAAGCTTTGCCCCACGCTGCCAGAACGCTGTTTCTAGGAAGACCTGACTTCGTTGCAATTTCTAACGCGAGCTCCCATTTCTCAGCTTCTAGCAGGCAGCGGACGATTTGACCTGAAAAATAAAATGGTAGACATCTTGGATAAACTACGCTAAATAAATGCGATGACGATATGAAAAGTACAGCGCACGCTGAGCCAACCCCTATTTCGGCGCAGGATCATGGAGGCAGAGTCACCCAATTTTTATTTTATTTATTCCTCATGTTGTACAATTTTTTGTTTTTTATATATTTTTTTGTCTGTTTACCTACCTGTGACAAAAAAAAATATTTGATATTATATTCTATCTGCGAAAGACTGCATGCAGATGCTGGATGCGATAAGCTGAAGACAGGGCGCTATGGTGCTCATTAGGAGACGCCTATGTCCAGCAGTAAACTAACATGGGGTGATGATTAATGACTCATAATGACTCACTAGGATGCGCTCCCTGCTGCGGCACCAGATGCTGGACCTGGTGCTTCACGAGGGTGGCCATAGCGTCCGCGTGCGCCAGGCAGCGCGCCGCGTGCGCCGCGCCCGTCTCCGCGACGCCTGCGCCGGCGCACACGCCCGCGCCCACTCGCCCCGACC